>JAQGAX010000630.1:0-15068 GCA_034698105.1 Plectus exinocaudatus
AATTCTTCATGTGCTAAAGCAAACTCAATTTCTCAATTCTCAATTCTCAACAGTTTTATGAAACAGGCCCCAGGAAAATATCATGAAATTTGGGAAAACTGAACTTGTGTGGATCACTTTTTGGAACAATTTAGACGTGGATCGACGCTTTCATACAATGGAATCCGGAGGACTATGGCGGAATGCAGCAATTATTGATTCCGATCAGTCGAATATGGTATCCTAATATCTACGCTCTTAACATGTAATCATTGCTGCATACTGAAACTGAAAACACCTTTAAATATCTTTGTTCAAGGGTCAGAATGGAGCTACCAATTCCGGAGGAGAAGAATTATGCAATCATTAGCTACGATGGAACAGTAGTTATGTCAATTGATCAAGTGCTCACATTGCACTGCAATTATGACGTGAGTTTTCAAAGTTTTAAAAATATGTTCGGCCTCATTCTTTCTTTGGTCTGCACCGCAAGATAAGCGATCACTTTTAGATCACCATGTTTCCATTCGACATCCAGAACTGTACGATGAGCCTCGATTCTTGGATGTACACTGACGATCAATTGGATCTTTCCTTCAACACACCAACGGATTTGCATTCTTATAACCAAAATAACGGTTCAGTGCAGGGTTGTGCAATATGCACTATTCTCAATTTAAATGTTCTAACATGTACTATTTTGATTTTGATTTGGTTCGGATACACTTCGGTAGCTGACCCCAAATTTTTCCTTCGGTCAGTTTTCAGTTGATCGAGTTAATCTTCATTTAATTCTGGTGAGGCTACTTCAAATAGAACTCGACTATTTTAGTTAATTTCTATTATCTTTTCGAAACAAACAGCGATCTAACACATGACGAGGTTCTTTTAATCGGTGTTGTCTCAGTATGAATTTTTCAACTCAGTATAGTCAAGTAAAATTGTCTTGTCATTTTATATCAAGCCATAAAAGTACCAGATGTCGGAAATTGCGACAGGGGTTCAGGAAAATACTGCGTAATCACGGTCAAAAATTAGGAAATCGCGGCAAAAGTTGGCCCATTTTTTGCCTGATATTTTAAATTCTCGATCGATTTTCAGGGGTTCAGGCCTTTTCCCAAATTGTGGATAAACTCTCCCAGTTACTGTATGGATAACTCTCTAATCGCACCACTTTCCGAAATTGTAATTAGAACAGTTTTATGAACTGGATCCCTGCTGCAGAATGGGACCTGATCTCGATGCGGGCTCGTGGATCAAAGCTTCTCACAGGCATTTCGACGAAGCCGTTTGCCATAGTCTACTACGACATCGTCATTCAGCGCTACCCGTCCTACTACCTCCTGACATTCGTCCTTCCCTGTTTTATGATCACGACGATCAGCATCATTGGCATCTTCGCACCATTTAACGATTCGGGTGATAGAGAAGAGAAGGTCACCATGGGTTTGACCACTCTGCTAACCATGACGCTGGTCGTTACTCTGATCGCCGCTGAGATGCCAAAAAGTTCCAATGGATTGCCTCTGCTAGGTAATGTATTCGCTACTCGCGACCACACAAGAACGAGAGCTATTACGTAGTATCAAGTAACAATCAAAGTTGTATTTCTGAGGAAGTGAAACTCAGGTACGTTAACTAACTATGGCATTTTCGCTGTGTAATAACTTAGTTATTCATAACGTAGCTATTGCTTTTGACAGAATAACGGAGTAAGGTATTTGACAATAAAATTCCGTTCTACGTCGGAAACTCAGGTACAAAAAGGTCGCCAAAATCTCAAATTTGAAACTCAGGTATATTTTTTCAGACTAATCGGCCATATTGGCGACCTTTTTTTAGAAAAAAATGTCCCCAAAATCCAAAAAACTTAAAAAATTTTCATCATCACTGTGTGTCAACCGGCTACCAAAGTAAATACCTGAGTTGTATTTCACAGAAACTCCATTATTTACGCTATTTTAACTCCGTTATCGTCAATTAAATTCAGGTATCATAACGTAGTTAACGTAGTTTTTTTCTGGAAACTATATATGGTATTCTGGACAATAACTCAGTACTAAGGTAAACTCAGGTATTATTTTTTCATAACGTAGTTACGCATAACGTAGTTAATACCTGAGTTTAACGTAATTAAATACCTGAGTTTTATAACTACGTTACCTAACGTAATACAACTGTGGTAACAATGCCTAATGTGACGTTGTATCTCAATGAAGCGCGTAGCTAGAATCAGGTCACTGGGGGGGGGGCAAATTTGGGAACTAGGGGGCGACCTTGGAAAACTGGGGGGCAGCTGACGGTAAATGAGTGGCAAGCGTTGAAAATTCCAAAAAACTGGGAGGGGTAAATCCAAAAACCGGGGGGAATGCCCCCCGCGCCCCCTTTACTTTAGCTACGCGCCTGATCTCAATAGATTGCCAATGATAGCTTACAGTTAGTGCTGCCAGGAAACTGCCCATATAGGAAAATGACAGTACGGTATTTGTAAAGTACTGTACTTTTCTCTACGGTATACGACGGTACGGTAATATGGTACTTTTTCTTCACTTGTTAACGATACGGTATTCGAGGCCTCGGTTGGTACAGTACATACAGTACTTTGGCAACATTACTTACAGAAGATATGCGCTGAGAAGAACTTTGTTTCAAGGGCGGCGCTTATCATATCCCTACTTTGCTATACAGCCGGTCACACCAAAACGAGAGCCGCGCGCAAATGCTTCAGTGTGTGTAAGGGAAAAATCAATAATTTTGCAGGGACACGCGCCAAATATGAAAAAATAGTTGAGAATGGTTAGTCTACTGAATATTTCTTGTATTCGCGCACAATACCGTAGTTTAACTATTCCAAAATGTTTCAAATCTGATGATCAATTATGCGCCTTGGGCTTACGTATACGATACGCAAGGCTCTGAGCTGGGTGTGGCGGACTGTATGTTACGGTTTTGGACGCGATTTATCGGACTATTCACACTAACTCAATTTTATGTTAATAGGTACATACATAATGCTTCAAGTTGGCATCGCGGCGTCCAATTCTCTGATGACAGTAATCATTATGTATCAGCAACGCAAGTGGACTTCTGGACAGCCGGTTCCCACCTGGATTCTTACCGTAACCAGACTCACTTGCAAAAAGGCCACCCCTTCGCCAAATGAAGCGAAAATTGCTGACTTTTCTGCGCAATGGAGCAAGGTATATTTCACATTTTTGTTTTTCAATACTTACTTCACTGATTAGAAGTTATCTATTGCAATATTTATTTATAAGCCGGAACACAATAAGCGCCTTTCGTCTGCGTTACGTGGTTTGCCCTGACAGGTATTGCGCCTGCAACCTCCAATACGCAGCGCGACGGGCGTGTACTGTGTTCTGGTCTAAAAATATGATTTCGCTGCTGACATTTCACTTATATTAATGAACTTGTCCTCTGATCCTCCGCTTCTTCATTATTCGAATACCTTTTCAGCTGGACCAAATTTCAAGCTCTCCCAACCGCGCTTCAATAAACGCTATTAGACAGGAATCGATTTTAAAACATATTCAGTTAATGGTTTGGCAGATTCTTCTGCGCTTGAGCGAACAAAATGACGAAGAGAATCTGCGTAGGGAATGGCAGCAAACTTGCCAATCTCTCGATTTGCTCCTGATGTTCACTTTTCTCGCAATAAATTGTGTTTTGACCGGTGGCATTCTAGCAATCGGATATTTACATCTTCAAAAATAAATCGTCAGAATCTCGATTATTTTGCATATTTGCGCGCGCGAAGCGCGGGCGTTATGTAACTAGCCCCGCCCATCCATCCGTACTTTCGTCTCTATGTTTCCATTTTCATTCTAAAGGACTTATTGAAGTATTGCTGTCAGATTAGAGAGGTATGTATATACACATACCAGCTCTGTCGCAGATCTCCCTTTGATTGCATATGCATAATAGTGAAATTAATAGAGATTAAGACGGTTATTTGAATAAATGTGTGTATGTGTTATGCGTATACTACGATACGTGATTTGCGCACGCAGTGGTGGTAAGAGTAAACAAACAAACAAACAAAAACTCCTGTGATCATGAAACAAACGTTGAAAGTATTGAAATTACTGCTTTTACCGGCAATTTTGAATTTGTTTCTGTGTCGGACTTTGATCGTCAGGAGAATTTACTCCGGAGGCTCGAGTCTATAAAATAGTTTAGGGAAGTTTTGTATTGGGGAACCCAATTCAAAACGAAGGTTATTGCGGGGGGCGAAGGTGTTTGGACGTGACAGGTGATGGGGGTGTGGCGTCGGAGGCGACAGCTAGTTGGCGGCAAATGGCCAATTATCCGTCCTCATATATTCCCCAGTCGGTCCCTGGTCCTCATTTGTACGAAAATTTGATCCCACCCACCCACCCCGATTCTAAAAGGTTTTCCGGGGTATGTTCGCTTTATTGTGTATTTGTATAATGCTCTCTTTGCTCAATTTTGGATCTTCGGATCAGTCGATATTCTTTCGTCTCTTTTGCTTGTGTCGCTTTCGCTCGTTTCTTTAGTCTGACGTTTTCCATTAAACTGGTGCTTCTTTCAGCTGGGTGAGCCCCAGGCCTAAGGGGCATCAGAGGCTCGTTTCTTGTGCTGCTGAATGTGCGGCACGCATTCGACCCAAGCTGACGGATTTGCCCTCTTCAATCTAGACCATTGTGAATTGTGCAACATACAAACATTGCAATCAGGCCTTGCGCGCTTTGCACTGACGCCAGCGCGCTGTAATTTTTTAACATATACATATATGCTAGGTCGACCGAAGAGAGCTGCCTACCTGGTCCAACTGAAACCCGACATTCTGTCCCCCTTCCCCTTCTTCCAGATAGGCAGCTCTCTTCTGTTTGGCCATGTTTTTCAGGTTTCATAAAATGCAGCGCTAGGATTCCTACAGTAGCAAAGAATTAGAGCTGGTAGTGTACTCTATTCCAGTTTCACTTCAGCTCAGGTCTTGGAGCCCAGCATCGAAAAAATGAACTACGCTGTCGCTCCCCCAAATTTTCACGCGGAATTTGAGCTGCATCGAAGAAACGGGATGCGAGCCGATTTAGTATTTCAATGAGGCGATACGCTGATAATTGAACACATCGCGATTGCATGAACCAAACATCTCTCTCTCTCTTTCACATAACCAAACATCACTCGCTTGCTCAGATCAGACGTCTGTCACTTTTATACGCATAAATAGATTATTAGAGGGAGCGCTTCATGCGCGAAGCGTTGCTTCTTTTACTTGCGTTCATAGAACACTTTTTACATAATGTAGGGGTAATGACAAGCCCTCATTCAGCAACCACTAACTTGCGATCTTACTATTGCTAATTTTTTCAAAAATGTTGATTAGCTACGTCTAGCGTACCGTACTTAAGTCAAATACAATATTACTGCCATCTGTAAGTGTACGATCCACTCTCGTAATGTGGAGTAATGCGGAGAGCGCTCTCCGCATTAATTTATAATAAATCGAACTTTGATGCAACCATAGCCTTTTGAACGGAATGAATCATTAAAATACTGGTTTTCGGGTTTACTACGGAATCTACCATTTGCTATTTATCGTTTGTATCGGCCCTACGTTCCTCATAGTCGCTTCCTCATTGCTCGAAAAGGAAAGTTTACAAAAAAGCTCTTTATCAAATTTGAATGGTAGTGTTTCACCACGAGTTAGCAAGTTATAGTAATCCTGTCTTCATTCAGCTCAAGAATATCAGATAATAAGAATACCGATAATATAAGATTGCGGATTGATTTCGATGCACTCCACCTGAGTCTATTTGGGGTCATTCATCATTTACGTCACGCTTAGAGAGGGAGGGCGTGTTCGAGGGGTCCGTAACGCAACTTAGGGACGGATTCTTTTGACTTGAACATTCCTTAGCTGTATGTTATTTGTTCGTCCTTATCCATTGAAGGTTTCAGAATTGACGAAGGCGCTTACTAACAACTATAGATACGAGTACGACGGTAACTAGTGTTTGACCATTCAGCATCAAAATAAAGAACGTGAATACTTCAGAAACGTCATTGATGGCCAGCAAAACTGGCGTCTTTTTAATTTTTTGCATTGCCGTCGTTTACTTAATGTGGATAATTATGCAAATAGGACTGTCATCTGTTAATACGATAACAACCATGGGTTTCTTTATCTTGTCATACGCTGAAGTTTTGATGCCTAATAATTCCTCGGTACTAAGGAACTCTTCAAGAATTCGACTGAAAATTTCAATAAAATCGAAATTGAATGGCTCGTTTGAGTCAGGTGGCGAGTATTTTTTGAAAGAATCACAGCGTTTAAGCACAAATTATCTTTGGTCAGACTCTGATTCGGAATCAGAGCAGACTCCTATTCGCACTGAAAATGTACGAGAAGATAAGAAGAAAATTGACTTAAAACGAATTTTTATTGACGACAAAAGATACCTCTCTGATGATCAGAAAGATAGCAGCAGAAAATCACCAAAACAGCTTGGAGTGAAATCGATTTCCTTTTCTCCTAATCAGCATGACTTTTGTTCGACAAATCAATGCGTAGCACCATTTAAAAGCTACGAACAGTCAATGATTAATTACGCACCCAAGTATAAACTGGCTAATTGCGCTATTCCCAAGAGCCTATCGACAATTTCCACGGCAATTTTATGTTTTTTATGCGACCCAGAATGGTTCATTGATAATAATAATACAATTCCTGATCAAATGTACGGTATTCGGCATTGTAAGGGTCGAAATGAAGAAAGAAGACAAAAATTTGGTCGGCTAAACTCAAATGATTGGACTTATATCGCTGTAGTGCGTCACCCAATTGATAGATTGGTCTCAGGATTTGTCGACAAGTGTGTAAAGTAAGACATATTTCTATTAAATATCTACCACATAAATGTCAAGAATGCTTGCCATTCTGTCGGTTGGTTAATATTGAAAATTTGAAAAGCAGACAAAAAAAATTGAACGCAAAATCAAAATTAAATATTAAAATTGAATTTCAACCAAATTTGCCTGATTTTTCAAACTTCAGAACCTAGACTATGTACATTTTTGTAACCCCTTCGACTTTCGTCACCTATTGCACTGCACATATGATTTGGGGAGAGCAGAGAACCGAGATTAATCTCCGATTCTATTTTTTTCGCTCATCGTGATTGATTTATGCAGGAAAACTAAAGTAGAAATTAACGAAGATCAAGACGTTTCGCCTGAAATGCGAAAAAGCGTGGCGAAAGCAGACAAAACTCGGAATCGCTGTTACGGATGCAAAACAAACATATCCTGTTTCATCCAGGAAAATTATCGACATTTCCTGACTTATTCAGTCAAAGAAGTTATAAATCCAACAGAAGGTCGTTTTCAGCTTGAAAATCATTTCTACCCGCAAAGTTGGTTCTGCTCATTTGACAAGCATCTCAACGATTATAATATTTTGACATATCCAACAGATCGGAGTAGTTTGCCCGATTTTTTCGATGAAATGGGCGAAATTTTCAGAAATCGTAATGTTTCTGATCATTTGTTGAAGACGATGACGGTGCAGTTGTTGTCGAAGAATACGCGCCACTCTACAAGCGGATCGACAACAACGAAGATTTATCGAGATATTGTTATGAACGACAGACGTTTGCTTGAAACTATTGTGAAAACGTATTTTTATGACTTTGTTATATTCAATTACGAAATGCCGAAATATTAAGTGGCGCGACATTCATTTTCAGCTTTTGTAGTTCTCTTTTTTGTTTTAATTCGCGTTATTTGCTTTGTTAGATTATTCTTCAAGAATGTAAACATGGATAGTGAAGGTCGCTCAAGCAGGACCGTGTCATGAAATCGAGGCAGCTTACTGTACATATATACGGTAAACAACAGAGATGGGCGGAACATTTACCTCGAATGTTACATTAATACCCCTGAACTACTTAGTATGAAAGAGTTTTTTGGATTACATTATCGAAAACACATGGAACTATTAAAAGCTGTTAGCGCCAGTAGCATCAGCTTGACCGTCAACAGAGAAACGTCATTCAAGAATGCGTCAATGAAGAAACATCAAGGACGTGGGAGAGTGTCGACTATTTGAGCACTTTCGTTATACATTCCCATTGTATATGGCTCAAATCGATTGTTCTGAAGGCATTCGGCGAGAAATTGTTCTTGAAATCCAGCAGAAGACATAACATTATCCGGTCGAGCGAAAACGTGTCCATCGTTCGAATAGAAGATATATTTGACGGGGATATTGCGGTTTCGCAAGGCACTAACGATATTGTCTGAAAAATGAAGTTCGAATAAAATTTGTTGGTTAGTTCACAAAGGACAAAGTTTCCATGTCAAATACAGAATTACTAAATAGGTTTGCACAAAATGATAGGTTCCAGTTCACGGGATACACAATACTGGCTTTATCACTGTACAATTACGGTAAATGTAGTTATTGGTCAACTGTGACGTTAGTAATTTGAACTGATTGGTGGTCGATAACATAGGCCAGGGAATTTGAAATATTAGTAGCCCAAGGCTAGTAGCGTGGGCAGACCCGACCAACTGGAAGAGGGGCGTGGAGGGGCTAAGTAGAAGGCGTTTTCAAAACATGGTAAGGGGGGACCGTCTCTTTTGTTTTTGGCTGCCGAAAACTGGGAGGGGGCGTCGGCAGAAAGTGGGGGAGGGCGTGCGCCCCCCAACTCCCCCTGCGCACGCCACTACCCAAACCTACTATTTTCTTAAAATGCTATATCCAGATCTATCACATGAAGGCGAAGTTATTGCGTAAGCATTACGCATCTAGCCTTATCGTTTTTGTCTTACACTGCATCAGACATTTTAAAAAACTTCTTCTAAAAGCACAAACCGGATTGGATATTTGGCACTTGCATATCCATTCCACCAACCATTATCATGACGGGTTTCTTCACTTTGTCCACGAAGTTAATCGGCGAGCGATTTTTCATGAATTCACGACCTGAAAAAATTCGATCTCCAATTAGATTCCAATTCACGTTTTTTCTGATTGTGATGTTCACCTAAATTATATTGTGCAGTCGCATTTTGATACGACGGTGCAATGAATTTTTCTGTAATTCTTACTCTGCGTCAAGTACGATGTTATTGCACGCCTTGCACCTCCTCTCCCACGCCCTTAGATTTCATTCCAAGAAATTTCACTACCTATCAGTGCAAAATTGTAACATCAACACTGGTTGCGCATCGAAATTGTTTTTAAGTTTTGGACTGCTAAAGGAGAGTCGAAAATTACGAAAACCGTGGACTAATGGGATCATTATCGTTTCGCGCAATATTTTGCCAAGGTACCGAATATGTTTCGGTGAAGGTTTGTTCAAAATTACCAGCTTCTGTTTTATAGTCAGCGCCAATCATGAGTGGAAAAGCGTTCTGAAGTGGGCCTCGATCGTTTTCAAGCAATAGTACAAGATCCGTTGGTCCGCTTATGTCGATTCCACATTGGTATTTATCCGGAGTCAATTCTAACGCATTCATCGTCGTATAACCTCCGTAACTTATTCCTGAAAGTAAGTACAGTAGAACACGGAGATAAGAGACCTGGATAAAAGAAAACTTTTACGTTCCCGTGCTGAGTACTAATTCACTGTTAAGCCCGGATATAAAGATTTTTTTCCCATTTCCCTTGCACTCTCTTATATCCGGATTTTACTGTGCCATCCATATTGGTAATACAATTTTGTCGTACAACG
Organism: Plectus exinocaudatus; assembly: GCA_034698105.1. NCBI lineage: Eukaryota > Metazoa > Nematoda > Chromadorea > Plectida > Plectidae > Plectus > Plectus exinocaudatus. Next base: position 9,702 of record JAQGAX010000630.1, read on the forward strand.
ATTTTTTGAATATTTTGGAAAGCTAAGCTTTTTGATCACTGCCGAAGATTGCTTTAAACCAGATCTTTTCTCCACGATATAAGCTTCAAGGCAAATCGAAAGGTTACCGTACCCATGATGGCGATCTGCATTGGATCAGAGATTCCTTTTGAAATCGTCCAATCAACGGCGTCGGTGACATCATCATTGACTCTTCTCGCCCATTCTCCATGTCCATTCTTCTCATACTGCTTACCGAAACCGCCGCTACCTCTGTATTGTACCTGAAATTAACCATTTATCAATTTTGCAAAGATGGGTCGAATTGGCCGACCAATTTCGCTATCGTTATCGGTTCAGATAGTGTATAAAAATTTTCAGGCATAATTCTAGTATTGGTTTCAGTCCGCGCTACATACAAGCAAGTGGGAGTATCTCGTGGGTTCCTTAGTCCCCAAACCTAAAAAAACCTGAATTCCCTCCAATCCGAGAAAAGATCCCGTATCCATATTTGTGACGACCGTCTGGGAAGGGGTGACCTGCCGGGTGGTTTTGAAGGTGGCAAGCAAAAGTTTTAAATTTTAGGAGTGGCGATACTTAAAAAACAAAGGGACCGTTGATAAGTGACGTCACGCTGATTTTGGCTTTTTTCTGGTACCCCTCGCGTCACACTTCCCGTCACACTTCAACCGACCCCCGCGACCCCCTCCTTTCAGTGGTTACGCATAGCTATGACGTCATAGCGTCGCGCGTCCGTCATAGGCCTTCTCAGACACCCCCTCCTTCCAAAGGCGTGACGTAATTTACCGTATTTTAAGAGCACACGCAGAAATAGTGGCACAGGGTGGTACGCTCTGCCACGAGTTGAAGCGATACGCGTATAATGTAAACGGTTACATGTCTACATTGTGGTAAAACACTTCCCTAGCGACAGTCGTTACGAGGACACTTTTCCACAAAGTAGACATGTAACCGTTTACGCTATACGCGTATCGCTTCAACTCGTGGCAAAGCGTACCACCCTGTGCCATTATTTCTGCGTGTGCCACTATTTCTTAAAATACGGTATGAATGGTCCATATGTCTGAAAATTTACCTGAAGAACAACGTAACCGCGATCTGCAAGGAAAGCGGAATTTTGCGCAAATGGAAAACCCCAATAATCTCGTTCATCGGGTCCTCCATGAAGAAGTACTACCATTTTTTGTCGTTCGACGGGAATCAAACCATCTTTGTCTTGAGGCGACAAAGCCACCTAAGTTAACGAAAACGAATGATTAACCAAAGTACAAGGAAGTAGAATAAAAATTTTATCAAAAATCTGCTCGTCATATCTCTCGAAAACATGTCAAAGGGGACGTCGCGTGTATTTTGAATGCAAATTAAACGTATAATACGTATTCAATGGGGTAGATTTTGAATATTGCATTGGCACTGCCTTCAAATGATCGAAAATGGCTTGGTTTATTCTATTGTAGCGCATATGCTAATTTGGAATGAATCGCAAACATTTCGTGTTGTTTAATGTGCAAAACCATCAAGAATGCATAAATATCCATTTCGACTTTCGCTATAACCTGGTGATCTTATTGAACCACTTTTTCCAGAACATTTTCAATAATTTAGTCACAGGTTTAACCCTTACCCTAGGAGGAATTGATATGTATGCAGGAATTTGTTGACCATCCTTGGCTGGGATCGTCACGCTGTGTGTCTTGGCGAAAGCTCGATTTCTCAATTCCGGCATGTTGCTGTAGAGAAACGTTGCCTGTTTCAGGCGACGATCATAGCGCCAGTATTCGTTTGGGTACTGATCGGAGATATACCCGACCAGCCAGGTTAAGAAATCTGTGAAACAAAATTGAGGAATAAAAGAGAATGGTGTCTAGTGTTAGAAAGCAGTATTGATTTGTAAATTTGATCTCATAAAGCTAGCGACTGTCGAAATTGCTACAGTATTCTGTCGCATCACATTCAAACAGGAGGAAAAACATGGGCGTGGCTTACCGATGCCTACCGATAACAGCAGGGGACATACCTGGGCAAGGTTGACCCCCAGGTCGAGCCCAAAATCTAAAATCCCGGTCGCCCAATTGTACACTCTAGCTTCTGACGCCCTACTGTTTATGAGCCCTTGGGCCTAAAAATCGAACCTCCTGAAAATTGGCCAAAAATTTCAACAATCATACTGGGGAATTGTATTTTCCTGAACTCAATACACTATTCAACTATAACTTACCTTCGCTAGTGTCGGACACAAACGGAATTCCATCAGGCTTGAGTTGCTGCAGGTAAAAGATGTCAGCTCTGAAAGTGTCGTTCAAAACATAGATTTCATCTTTGAGGTAAAGTTCGTTGACGGTAACGATCGTTTTGTCTTTTGAATGTAAGAGAATGCCGTTAAGACTAGGGGGTCTTATTTGTCCCCTTTTCGGTGTGAATAAGTATTTATTTTCCTCCGGCTTGCCAAATGGATGAATTGCAAGGCGACCTGTAAAAAAGACCATTGTTGCGGGAAACTAACTACCGTATCACCGCAAGTAAACCCTGCCCTCCAATAAACCCCGTACCCGCCAACTATTGAAAGAAGTAAACATCGCATAGTCGATTTGAGATTATATCGTAGCTTTTTTAAGTTAAAAAAAACTCAGTTTTATATACAGAGCTATTAAATTTATTTATTTTACAATGTTTTCCTGATTAAGTAACTAAGTTTTCGTAAAACTTGAAATTAACTGCTGGGTATCCAATAAAAGTAACTGGTGTTCGATTTCAATAAAAGTGTCAAAACCTGCTTCGAAATTCAAAGATTTAATTAATAATTATCATCGATCGCCAGCGACGATAATGACTAAATTACCCTACCAAGATCCGAACCGGGTCCCCAAATCCAATAGAGCATGTTATTATCGGCAGCGAATCCAATAGGCGCCGTGACTGCACTGTCTTCTCGGAGTACTTTGGTGTAGACAACCCAGTCTTTTGAGTCGCTGGTCAGATTGGCTTTATTGGCCGAGTCGGCGGGGCGGTAGTACATCTAAAATAAACCATTACTTTTGAACCAAATGATATCGCAAATAATGTGAGTCAGGATATAAGAGCCACTTTTCGTGAACGATATTTTCTGTATTGCGCATTGGTAAATATATATATATATATACTAGATCAAAGAGAGACTATAGGTCTACGTTAAGTATTACCATTATACGCTGGTTAAAAGCAAACAGGGGCCTATTTCATATATTGCAATAACTGTTGAGAGTTGAGAAATGAGTTTTCTTCACATGATAAAGCAAACTCAATTCTCCATTCTCAACTCACAACAGATTTATAAAACAGGCCCCAGATAAGATAGGAGGCGACAATTATGCAATCAGACAGCGCGAATATGGACTCGAATATTGAGATCAAGTTATTCACCTTGCTTAAGTCAGCGACTTTTTCAGCTGCCATCCGTAATTGCAAGCTGTTATCGAGAATCATGTCTGTTAGTTCGAAACGCGAATTCCGTAGAATGCGATGTTTCGTTTTGGTCGGTATGTCGTACTCGTATAGATTGTAGTAACTGAAACAAATCGTTTGAATACACATGTCGCTTGCAATGTAAGCCCAACCTGATCCGAAAGCAAAAACTACCGTAATTTTACCTAACCTTTAGCCGGAGTCTAAACTAAAACTGAGAGAGCAACTCAATGTACGCTTTATGAATCATACAGTATTTTCGTTCCCATTGAAAACGCACAGCAACAGAGATGGTCAAGACCAAGCAGGGTAAACATGAGATTAGGCAAAGTGTGAATTAGAACTCAATATTTGAAAGGGTCGCTATAAATGTTTTTTACCTTGGATTTTCGTCGTTCAAAGAGAAAACGATTTTATTTGGAATCTGACTGCTTTTCGCAAAGAACTGAGCCATTTCTCCTTGCTTCTGCTGGTCATTGATGTTCACGAATTTCAAATTTTTTTGGTCGGAAATGTCGACCAAGAAAAGTTTCACTATTTCATCTCCGTTAGTGTCTTTGGATATTAAAAGCTTATTGGGTAGATACGTCCATTCGTAGCCTAAAAAACAGTAAGCAATTTCGCTCCATTGTTATGAGATTCCATTGCTTGAAACCAAATATTCAGTTTAGAATTCGAATCTTTTTTGTTCTTGTACAGTATGTAGATGATAACTAGTGTAGCAATTGAATTCAAAACTATTCATATTAGCCAAGCGAACGTGGCTTAGGGGTTCGTTAAGGAGGGGTCTTGAGGCCATCCGGGTATTCTTGGTATAGTATGTATCAGCAGACTAAATCAAATGTAAAATAATGCCTTGGTTATTATTAAATGCGGATATTAAACTGTTATAAGCAGCGCGAAAATTCTTACCAATTATGCCGCTTCCTTCTTCGGACGTGAGTTGAAACGGTTTTGCTCCTTCCACTGCACCGTCCAACAGCCATATATTATTCGCACCACTACCACTGGGCGCAAGGAAAGATACATATTTTCCATTCGGACTCAACTTTTCCAGTGACCGTTCAGGTGTACTGAACATCAACTTTCTTGAAATTAGTGCCGAATTGTTCGCATCATTTGTGATCATTCTCTGAACCAATCCTGACTGAACAAGAAGGAACGTTATAACGTTCTTTATTGCCTCGAAAATGTTCATTTTAAACGATCTTGTGCCTCACAAAAACTCACAAAAGCTCTGCGGTTGAACTGTTTAGTCGATAGCGCTTCGTCCAGCGCATTTCCACATATACGATTCTATTTTTAATAGCGATCAAAACTATTCCTCATTTACCTAAAATTTGATGAATTCAGTGAAAAGTACTTCTTAAAGCGTCAAAAAACGATACAAGAAAAATGTTGCAAAACGAATCAAGAAATTGCTTCAGTGACTTGATTCAAAGCAGAACAGCAACGAATGTCGGGAAGGTAAGTCCTTTTCAAAATAATGAATACAGTGAAGAGCTTTTCTACGTGATCTGCGAGCGAGCTAATTTTTTGAATCGAGGGCGCGTATCTTATTCATTCGTTCATAACAGAAGAACTGATTTTATAGGGAAACGATTTCAACTGAAATATGAATCATGAATAGTTTGCTTTATAACTATTTGTTTCAATAGCCCTAGGTTCATTTTGCTGACAAAGACTTTTTCATTAGTCCAGTATCATTTTTTAACGCTTTAAGAAGTACTTTTCACTGTATTCATCAACTTTAGGCATATGAAGATATCGTTTTTATCGCTATCAATAATAGAATCATACAGGGTCTTGCATCGTAATTCGTCATTTTTGCATTCATTTTTACATTCAATTTCGTCAACATTTCCAACGAAGCTTATTGAAAGGTTAATAAAACTAGCTCATACGCATTTGATTCGGATGCGGTTT
>JAQGAX010000631.1:0-15051 GCA_034698105.1 Plectus exinocaudatus
AGTCCCTTCATCTTGAACGAAAAGAGCAGCTTTCACTTCTTCCAAAGCAATTTTTGGCTCTTTTGCTACTAATTCCGTTATAATTCTGAAATCATTATGAATTAAAGAGCTAAAGTGAAAGCAATAATTCTGTAAATTATATGACTAATTATCATTAGCGAATGCGAGTGTGAACGTAATTTTGTAATAAGTTTCAATCTTGACTGCGAGCGATTAAAATATTGTTCAAGACTACGACAGTGAAGTTTAAAGTAGGATAGAGTCAAGAGATGTGATGCAATCAAATAAAAGTTTATTTATTTTATAGAAAGTTTACGCTCTTCTACAAAACTGCTGGATGAAGAAAAACTAACCGATCCTTAGTAACAATTTAAATAAATTCAAATAGCTAATTTTCTTGCAGTTTTCGATTATATTCACATACAAGATCATACCTTTCAAAAATATCTTCGTATAGCGTTTCATGGAGGTCCAGTAAAATAACAGACTCTTCGAGCAAATGATTGACATCCAATTGACCGCGAACCTCTGAACCGAAGTCCTTCATAGACATTTTTTCGTGCTTTGTATGCATCAGCGTGGTTAACGCTTCATTTTCATCTAAACAGAATAAATCAGTACATTAATTCTAGTCAATATATTTTTAAAAATAACCTTCGACATCCATTTGGCTCGGTTGGCGCTCTGGAGAAGTTGGGACCACTCTTGTCATTGTTTCCAATTCAGACGGTTAATAAATCAAATCTAATATTACTTTTGCAAGTCTAATCAAATCTAATACTAAACAAATTTCTCAAACTAAACGATTTTTGTTCAAAATACAAAAATTCAAAACCACTGTGCTGACGACAATGACGTACACTTCACTAAATCTAGTTGTCAGACTATATTGCCCTTGTGAAAATGTTTACAATATCCCTAGTCACGCGCAGTCACGAATGATCCTGGATTGTTCGTTAGTATGATGGGTCTCAAGTAATCCAGACCAAGGCTAAGGTTATGTCTGTCAGAACAGTCAGGTATTTTATGAAACTCTCAACGCAGTCCAGTTGTTCAAAGTAGGATCCGGTAACAGTTGGAAGAGCGATTCGCCAGAGAATCGAGTACATCGATCAGACGTATAGGTGACCGATTACCGGTTTATTGTGGGCACGTCAGTCGTGCGCCAATCCCATGACCGCAAATATAAACGTCATTTTCCCGGTGCGCACAGGGCCGTGCCATAGGTTGTGCTGACTGTGCTGAAACACAGGGGCGCCAGGTAACGGCTAGTAGTAAAGGGGGCGCCAAGAGGTGCCCTGCTAGTACTAAAGGGGCGCCATGCCTAGGAGGGCGCAACAGTCAAGCACAGGGGCGCCCTGGTGGCATGGCACGGCCCTGGGTGCGCACGAGCAATCGATATGGTGTTGCTCCCTCGATCACTGATCGGATTTTTCGTTGAACTTACCAAATATTCTTTGTTGAACAGATACTCCGATCAGGGCTTCTTCATTGAGGACAACAAGGAAGAGATCAGCGGATGGGGGTACTGGATACTTTCTGAGGACCCCTGGGGCCACGCGATCTAGCCATTACTTCTGTGCCCAACAACCATCAAATGAAGATTATCTTTCCATCAAATCACTGATTCTATTACACTGCGAAATCAGGAAAGCCATGGGAAGACTTATTTTAAAAGTAAAAAAACACGTCAGGGTTTCAATTGAAGTCGCGTGGACTTCGATCGTGAAACTATTTCTGAAGGTAACATTTGCGTACGGCGTTGGCAAGCGCCGAAATGATCAGTGTTCAACTGCAAACCGCTTTGTGCAGCGGATATACCATACCAATTATTATTTTTCGTCGTAACCGTGTCTATTGAGATCGCGGACCTCACAGAACCAACGATCCATTTCAAGCGAATCGTACATGCGAGCGGTCACACATGCTGTGACCGATTTGCTTGAAATGGACCCTGCTCACGGTAGGTCATTGCGAAATTAAACCAGTTCTGTCCGATTTCGAAGCTTTGAAAACGTTATGTTCGGGCGGCTTTGCTTTACAATTGAAGCGTAAACCCGGCAACAATTGGTGACGTGATTCGCTACAGTTATTTCGATCAGCTACTGTTTGTTATCCAGTAGGCCAGATATACAGCGGATCGCGGTCGGCTATAACGTAGATCAATCTTTGGCATGCCGAGCCAAACGCGGCCGCACCTCTTTGTCGCACAACTCAATAGAATCCCGTTCACGTCATTTTTATGCTCACCAACTGATCGAGCAATCAACACGATGCTATTCATCGGAGCCACTACGCATGAGCATTGATCACTTCACTGTCAGACATAAATACGGTTTGGCCTCGGACATCGACAATGTGACGTCATTTTCGGCTGACTGGAACACAATGTTCGCTCTTCATCTCGCATTTGCCAAAGGCCGCTGTGCATAAGGGTTATGGCTGCCCATATTCAGGGGCGGATCGCGGGCGTTGGGACCAAATGACAAGAAAAATGACAAGTTGTTCTCAGTTTGGTGAAGGAAGAGGTAATGGAGGGAACGTACCCCCAGACAGATTTGAAACAACTGGGGTTATAGAAGAGAGATGAGCACTGTCCGAGGGCTAAGGGGTTTATGACCCTATCGTAGAAAACAAAACTTTCTGGAGGTTGCGGAGACCTCTGAGGGGTTCGCAGACCTCCGCAAGCGCAACCCACATCAACAAGAGTCTATGTATGGCGGAGCTGGGAACAACATCTTTGCTACAGAAGCATAATGGGTAGGCGACATCTAATCGAGCGTATTGGAACAAGTCAAATCAGTTCAATAAGAAACTCGTGGTGCGTGATACTCGTGATATGAATGTTCCTGTTTATTATTTGAAATCGTTATTTTCTACAAATCGAACAATTTAAAATCAAGAGCCGACAGAAGCCAATTCTGGCGATGGAATGGTAACACATTTCAATTTTAATATTCTTGCTGCAAACCAAAATTTCAAAAATTTAAAATGCACAGGAGCGAATAGGAATAGAAAACATGCATTACTATGCGCAAAATCAGTGTTCAAAAATACGTTGGCAGCAATCAAAAAGTATAAGGACATAATAATGCAGATGATTGTAACGCCAACAGTATATTTTAATCGGTGACCGATAAAGACTCTGATTTTAAACAATAATGTTCTGGAATTTTGGAAATATTGAGCCATCCAGTCGCAGTTTATGTTGTCTATTCGATTTAAGTTTGTTTGAACTACATGATAGACAAAGTAACAAAATAAGCCAATAGTGAACAAATAAGTGCCTTGAATCTTATCGTTCTCCAAAAGAGAAACTACAAATATCGCGACAATTGGAAATGCTGCCAGACAATTCATTAATGAAGCAATCCATTGCTTGAATTCTTCAATATGTAAGACCCCAGCAACTGCAGCGATAAAGCAAAGAAGTACGTAAATGACGATGAATGTAGAACCAGCAGCATCCGCGTTACTGAACGCTAGTTGTTTCGACCATAAAATGAATAAATTCAAAAGCAATGCAATCGGGAATGCCACGAATGTATATGCCCAGGAAAACCAAAAAAGTCTTCGCATTGTTCCATTGAACTCTGCTTGACTAAGATTCATCTCGCTGATTAGATCATGGATTACAAAACCGCTTTTCTGTTGCTGAACGCCGAAAAGCATCTTTGGAAAGACTTTCTTGCAAAAGATGCTGAAATAGGGGTATTTGCATTCGCGAGTGTTGACAACGAATAGCCTGCTGACAGCTCTTGAGCTAGCAACAATTGGGCTAGCAACACTGTAAGAGAACGGGCAGTTCCTAGCATCGATTGCAAAGACTATTGGCCATTCGCACGACAGAACGTTGGCACTACAATCCACGGCCACCAAACTTTCTTCAGCTTGCATTTGCTCAGCGACAGAGCTAACGGCGATTCCATTCTTTCTCAGCTCTTCCTTAATCTGATTGATCTGACTCAGTACCGGCTCATGAGCAACAAGGATCGCAATATCTTTTGGCGAGCAGTGATCGTCCTTTAATAATTGTCGAATCTGATCAATTATTATCAAACTAGCGCTTTTCATGTCATTCTTTTCAGCGATTTTCACACATCCCCCGCTAATATTGTGGCCAAGTATGATGCGCTCGTGTGGCATAAACTGTTGATAGTAATCACATATGTTTCCAGTGTTGCGCATGACCGTTTTTAGCTCAAAAAACTTAAAACCGACATCTGTCAAGCGTTCTCTCAACATTTCCGCAGCAAAATCTACTCGCGACTTTTCATACTGACGGCCAATCGTTACCCCGAAGACAATTTGTCCATTTTTCCGTCTGAAACTTGGGATCCAGCCACCATAATATACTTCATCGGCGAACAAATCGTCGAAGCTGTCCTCGGCTACAGACTTTCTCAAAACTTGCGGGGATGGATTGATTACAATGGTTCTTTTCTGCCTGCTTTTGTTAGCATTGAAAAACTTTTCGTACATTATGGCCAGCTCCGGATATGGTAAAACTACGATGACTCGGCCGGGGCGATCCATTTCGGCAGCTTCTTTTGCTAGTATCATAATCAAAAGTGTCTTCCCAGATCCAGGAGGGCCAACAAGAAGCAAATTTTTGTATCTTTTCGCAATGTTGTAGGCCTCAAGCTGTATAGAGTTTAGAAATATAACCTTGCTGCGTACTTCGTGAACTGAGTAGTTTATGTTAATGTTCTTTGCATTCATAATGTCCTTTCTTTGCAAATGTTCACAACTTTCTTGCAAATCTAGCATTCTAAACACTTCTAATACGTTGCAACCCAAAGAAATATATTTTGCTGAACGAAATCCAAAAACAATAGCAAGGAAACGACAAATCGCTTCATTTTCAAAACAGTCGCCACTTTCTTCTAAATTTTGAAAGTTGCCTTTCTTTTTCCCCCAAAATGCATCAAATGCTGCATCGTTTCTCAAATCGTCCAGACAAAGAATTTTCTCATGTTCATTTTGGCTGATCGTGGCTTTTTCCGAATTCGACAGGCATATTAATGAATGAATGAATTCAGACGGGCATTCGCTGCCCATTAAAATTCGGAACACTTTCAGTAAACGTTTGATAGTTCTGTGAACTTGATAATTTGCATTCTTGTAAGCACTGGCTCCCGATTTCTTCATTATAAGGAACGACTTGCATTCAATGACAAACATTCCAAACTCGGGGTGGAAGAGAAGAAAGTCGATTTCAAACGATTTTTCTACAACGTTTGCGATTACAATATTAAAACATAAAGGTCAAACGAAAAGGTTGGGAGAGGATTTGAGCTGCAGTGTTGAGTACAGGGGTCAATTTCCCAAAAGTTAAACCGCTGATATCTGAGCTTAGTTGGCAATGCCTAATACGTATCTTATACACGAGATCAGATGTGGCTGAAGTATGAGATTCAGCTAACCAAGCACTGATTTCAGCGATTTAGTGAAATAGCCCGGCATAGCTTATATTCACTTGATCTGGCTACGTGCCGGCGTCTGGGAGTCATACCTGTAGCCAGGGGGTCCAGGGGATCACCCCCTCCCCCAGCCAGGGGTCCGACCCCCTGGACCCCCCTGGCCTGATCCCTCCCCTCCCCCGAGAAGGTCCAGAAAACATTTTTGGCGATTTTTTGAATTCGAGCCGAAATCCCGACACGAAGGTACCCCCCCCCCCGAGGGAAGGTCCAGACCCCCCTGGCCTCGGACACCCGTTACAGGTATGCTGGGAGTAGCAATAAAATGGCTGCGATAGTTAGAGTCCCCACAGGGATTGCTGACTTTTTTCTTGCGGGACTTTCTGAGATCTGTTTCTGTCACTCAGGCTAAGGTTTGTAGAGCATGAGATCCGGACATAAGCGCACTATTCGCTACATGCTATTGAACAAATCACGGTACAAACATTCAGATAAAAAATCGTACTTGCTCTTTTCTTCAGTTGACTTAAATTCTCTTTTGAAATACCCGTGTTCTTCTCCGACAACTTCGTCCACAAAGTGGCGAAATCGAACCCCTGAATCAATATACCTCCTATAGTCGATCTTTGGAAGGCGAGATGCACTGTCCTTTCACCGAGGTCGCCAGTCAGCTTATCTTTTTTTCTTTTGATCATTGCCTTTCCGTAATCTGCTGCCTCCGGGTCAAGAGAACGGATGAACCATTTTTCGTTAACCTCTATTGCATCAGGAATGCATATTGGCGGTTTTCCCCATCCATTTGTTTTCCACTGCTCATATTGATGATCCAAGTTGTATTGACATTGCTTTTCAAAGACATTCAGTTCTGTCATTTTGTTAGAAAAGACTGGGACCGGTGCCCGGTGACGTGATGGCTGTGGTTTCTGCAGCGACCGTAAAGAAAAAAGAAGATGATGAAATCGGGATTCTTGATTGTGTAAGAAGTGATACTGCAGGTGTTTCCTCGTCGATTTCACTCTTGCTTCTTCATTCTTCAATTTAATAGAGACCACCGTTGAAATACGATCAATTTATAGTGTGTTATATAGGTCTCCTTCACTAGTTGACGTAAGTATGAAATGTACATTACGAATTCGGTATAAAGTCGCCCATAATAGATTGTCTGGTCTTGCTTTCTATGTTTGGAACATTGTGAACAGTCGTTAACGACTATAATCAATTTGTTTAGCAGTTATCATATCATAATTATCCATCCAAAGGCAACTACTAAAACCAAGATACACAGTGGCCTTCAGAATTAATTGTCATCGGACTTTTTTCAAATATGCGCCCCTCCGAAAATTTCGAAAATAGGCTCGGACGTATTTTTCGCGATGAAATGAAAGACCTAATATGCTATTTTTCAGAATTACGCCAAAGATTCTTTTCGAGAAAATTCGGTAAGATAATAGACTTGCGAAATTGAGCGTCAATTGCATAGGCAACGTAAAGCTTGTGCAAAATGGTGCTTAAGTGAAGAAGGGGCTCTTTCTCTTGATTAATCCATCAGAAACGTATGAAACTTTCTCAAAAACATTTTGATGCTCACACTAGCAAAATACGAATAAGTTGGGTGAAAATTTCAAAAGCCATAAGCAGAAAAAATATTATTCAATAGTATAATACCTTACACAAGCAGATGAGACGGCTTTCTGCGCCCTTTAGAGTTGACCGCCCGAGTAAAACGATGCGCAGTCGCACGTGCCATGAAAAATTGGCAGCGCTTGACTTCATAAGACTGCTATCAATGCGTGATGTGATGCCATCTAGACTGTCTGTCTCTTATCATTACAATTCCCGTAATGCGGCAGTCTCAACGCTGCTCACTATGCGATGCGGCCTGGGGCCTATTTCATAAAACTACAGTAGAAATCGTTTATACCGGTTTCGGTTATAACGGTAATTCGGTTATACCGGTCAAGATTGGCCGGTCCCGAATATTCGGCCTACGTTTTGTACAGGGCAAAAATCGCTTATAACGGTTTCGCTTATAACGGTAATTCGCTTATACCGGTCAAGATTGGTCGGTCCCGGAGGGTATCCTACCACGCTTAACAAAATCGTTTATAGCGGTCAAAGAATTGTCAAGCATGTTATCGGCAAAAATGAGCTAATTATGGTTAATGTTACTTCAGCGTTCAAACTTTGACTTTGCAAAGTCACATTCATCATAAATAAGCTTCATTGCCACCAATAATAATTATAGAGCACTGTATTTTAATACCGGTTATTGACCGCTATGAGCGATTTTTGAAATTCCGATATTCGCTTACACCGGTAAAAATCTGCCATTTCCCCATTTACCGGTATATACGATTTTTTTATACCGGTAATTCGCTTATACCGGTCAAAATCGGTCGGTCCCCCATTTACCGGTATAAACGATTTCTACTGTATTGTCATTATAAGTGTTGTAATTACAACTGCAAGAAGCGCGGTGATTGATTACTTTCCAGTTACAGTAAAAATCAGATATAAGAGAAAGAAGGGAAATGGGAAAAACTTTCTATTACCTCATTAACTTTCTTACATTTGTTTTTTGGCGCATCGAACAGCGCACTGCCGATCGTTTCGCGCAGCACAGGTATGGGCATGGGCATGGAGAGAATTTGTACTCGAGTATTGAAGATACACAGAACTGTGTACCACATGAAATTTTAAGAGTTCACGTCTCATTCTGATTCCAACTGTTTTGATCTTCCAAAATGCCGGATACTAATCTATCGAAATACCAAGAATATTACGACTATTTGCTGCTCTATGCTCAGCCCGAATAGAGCAATTAACATTATTCTTGCTTTGTTAATTGAGCAATTATTTTCTGTGCCTTGCTGTAGCACTTGAGGCTGTGCTAGAACACTGTTAGATACAGTGTGTGCAACTGCTGTATGAAATATTTTATGTCAATACACAATTTTTTCAGTTTAACGACTGAAATTATTGACTTGAACTATAATAATGTTGTATTTTAAGAGCACTTGAATGGAAGGCTGAAAGCAAAACATAGAAAATTGAATTATAAGCAAACCAAATCATAGAAAACGCTGAAATCTGGCGGCATGATATAAACTGAAACGGTCCTTAAATTCTAGAGATCAGTAAGATAACCCAAATCCAAAATAAATATGAATGCATGACGAAAAATTGGCAAAAGGAAAATAGGATACTACGTATATAACCATTAGATACTATTGCTCGAGGATAAATATGTATACAAAATGTTTCACAATTACATTGACATTGATATCGAGCGGTTTTTCATTCGTACGCAGTCTGATCACAATGTAAGGGCGCATCACAATTTTGCGATTCGCTCAGTGACTCGGTCTAGATCTCGTGTTTTGCAAGACTCTTTTTTTATCCGCGTTATTCATGTTTGGAATGGTTTACCGTCCACATGTATGGAAGCTAAATCGTTAAGTGTTTTTCGTAGTCGCATTGACGCGGTTCAGGAGAAACATCTGCTTCCCAATCGCCGTTCGCTTTTGCGTTTTGATTACGTTGAGAATTGTCGCGTAGTAGGTTGTAAGTGCAAATTGCCTAACCTGCCACTGAAACCATGTCGAATCCCCGTCTGTACGTAGACCCGATGTCGATAAAGCATACATACATACAATATTCTGAAACACAGCATCAGAATTGCTTGAATAGATGTGACTTGATTGTATCTGAATGAGCGAATGATTAACAGCAGTACTCCTTCAAGTCTGCCAGAGTACATCCATCATCGCTGCAGCACTTCGTTGCCACGCCTGAAAACAGTCTGTAAAAAAATTTGCATAAACCGGGTAAAAATTTACTATTATCAGGAAAAAGTATCATAATTTTTCAATTTTTTCATTTGATAATTGCCATAATTAATTTAAGAATAAGAACCAAAAAATTGTCATGCTTCAATTTTTTACTTGACTATGCAGATTTGTGAATTTTCAGCAGAAGTTCAAGTTTTTTTCTCGGATTGGGGAACCCCTCCTACCCACAGACTCCCCCTCAAGGTCGTGCCAACAGCAGTGCTAACTGTGCTGAAGCACAGGGTGCCAGACAAGAGAGGAGCCGAGAGGCGCTCCAAAGGGGCGTCAAGTGTCGATAGGGTGCAGTCGTCTAGCACAGCGGCGCTCCGGTAGCCTTGTCCCCTCATACATGAATGAATGAACAGAAGCCGCACCGCATCTCAGCTGCACAAACTACCGTACCTTGCCCGGTCGTGGATGTTTTGAAGCAGGGTGTTTCTTCGCTGCCGCTGGTTCCCTTGCTGCAGACCCTGGTCATAGCCTTGGCCAGTTTCGGACCGCAAATTCTGCGTGCCCCGTGCGTCGGACCAGCGAGGAGAAAGATGAAGAAAATGACCGTAATCGTGGCCCGTTGAGTGATCATCTTTGAGAATATGGAAATGAAAGAGTGGAGTCGATAGTTTGATTGCCAAAGGTTGAAAACGGGCGGTGGCAAGGGGCGGCAATCGAGGAGTACGTTTTCTTCGTCACTTTATTGCATCGTTATCAAGAATTGAGAGTTGTTTACTATTTAGTGCCCGATCGAATCTGTACGTTGCAGAGTTCACGTGCATTATGTTTTCTGGGCGACCCCAAAATCGCCCTTGATCAGCCCATAGCATGTGCAAAATTGAATTTAAATGCTGCAGTGACAGTGCTGCTGCTAAATGATGCTGCAAGGTTGCACGTCATCTAATATTACGACATACGGTTTACCATTCAAAAATATTTACATGAAGATCAGTACTGATTTAATGCATCTGGATGACGTCAAGGTCGCGCTTATCGCTCCATTGAAGCTGAACATTGATTGTTTTGACATACTTGCACTCAGGGCCGTGTCATAGTATGTGCTGACGTGCGCTGAAGCGCAGGGACGCCCCAGTGGCACGGCACGGCCCTGATTGCACTTGCTTGTACACGCGCGCCTTTTGAGGAGATGCAAGAACAGTGACTGACATCGGGCGAAAGTCTGCCTAATGTTCTCCTAAACGCTGCCGATTTTGTGCACTTTGCCTTATCACCTGTTTTGCAGTATTATACACAGCAGTTAAGGGCTGAGCAGACTCAACGGAAAACGTCGAAAAGTCACTTTATGCACGACCAATTACCAAGAATTCATAACGTCGACGTCATGAGTTCTTGGTAATTGGTCGGGCACAAAGTAACTTTTCGACATTTTCCGTAGAGTCTGCTCAGCCCTATATTTACTGCGCGTATGAAGTTCATTCGAGATTTGAGTGCGGTAATGATCGTGGGAGTCAGGGTCCTTCCATATGAAGCAGGAAGAATTTGAGAATAATGGCACAACAATTTTAACGCGAAACACTGTGCGCAAAGCAAAAAGGCATCGAGATTTAAATAGTTTTATTTTTATCATTTCTCTCTGAATGACGACTTCTAGTGTTCAATGATTAGTTCATCTTGTTCAGCTTCCTCCTGTAAAAATTTGCAGTGCATTCGGAGCTTGTAGAATCGCTCCGTGTTTTTGATTCCCCCAAACCGTAAATTCTACAAGCAATAAATAGTCTTTCGAATTTCTTCCTCCGTTTTTGCGTTCCCGCAAAAAGCGTGCGCGTGCAAAAACAAGTTTGTCAAAAGCAATTGAATGCGAATAATTGACGATTACCAAATTTGTTCTAATGTTTTGCAGCGCCAAGCTGCGATAGGTGCGACCTCGACGTCATCCACTCTTTGATCTGATCTTCAAATGTACTTGATATGGCGAACCACATGTTACAATTCAGTCGTCATGCAAGATGATGTGCAAGTTTGCATCATCGTTCGCAAATAGCATAGCCATTTTAAACGGCATTCAGATTCGCCTTTGCACACGCGATGAGGTGATGAAGGGCGACGGCTGGGGTCGCCCAGAAAACACAATGCACGTGGACTCTGCATGGTAAAGCCTCGGCCAGGGTACAAAGTTGTGAGCAACACTAAATTATTTTGATAAGGACGGGTTAAAATGACGAATAACATCCCCCGGTAGCCCACTACCATCGCCACTTTCAGTCTTTGGCAGCAAACTATCGACTCCGCTCTCTCTTTCCTTCTTCTTCTCATAGTCCATTTCAAACATGATCTCTTCTCGTTCCACAATTACGGTTGTTTTCTTCATACTTCTTATTAGCTCGTCGTCTGTTGGTAGCAGAATTTGCGGCGAGCAATTGACCAACATTCTGATGAGACTCTGCAGCAGGAGCCAAGGTGGCAATGAAGAAAAGCCCTGCTTTAAAAGCTCCAAAATACTGCACGCGATCGGGCAAAGTACGGTAGCTTATGAGGCTGAGTTGCGATCAGTGTTATTTATGATATTGCATACTGCATTCGAGATATGTCACGCAAATGTGATACCGACTCTATCGCCAGTACCAATGTCATATTTAATTTTTTTGTGGTTGCAAATGTCGCTGCCAGTACCACATAAAATTGTCAACGTCACATATAAAAGTGATATTTTACACTTCTGACCTACAAATTCTTCCGATTTAAGAGTCAGTGTCACTGCCACATAATTTTCGGGCTTCGCAAATATCAGAGTCAGATCACAAATTAATAACAGTGAAACCCGGATATAAGAGAAGGCAGGGGAAATCGAAAAATGTCTCTAATATCAGGATATCTCTTATATAGTACCTAAGTCGAAATTAACACAGATTGTCATTTGCTCCCTTTTTCAGGCAAGTCAGTCGCAGAGAAGTGCTGTGAAGGGGGATGCACCTACTCATACTTGAAGAAGTTCTGCTGCTGATTATTCACTCATGCGGATATGGTCACGACCTGTACAGTACACTCCTCGACAGTATACTCCTTCACACCTATACGTGTACAGTACTCCTCCACATCTAAACGAGGCGGGTGAATACCTTATACTTCGTTCAAGTCCGAGACGCACAAACGAGAATCAGGTTATTGGATATTTTGGAATGGTTATATTACGGTATTCGAAATTTCAACCTCTACAATTTGAAGACCAGTTCAGGCTATTGGATATTTTGGAATGATTATATTACGATATTCGAAATTTTCAACCACTACAATTTGAAGATCAGTTCAGTTCATCTCACTTCATGTTCGTGTTTAACGTTTTACTCTGAGCCTTCAATTCACGTGCTCTTCTGTGCAATATTATTATTGTTTAGGTTTTAATTTCAATCATTGTTCGACTCGAAAACTATTTGTTGATAAATAACCATTTCATGCAGCCTAAAGACACTGTATATAATAGCATTTTGGCAGCTAGAGTTGGATGTTCGACATCGATCGTATAAACTTTACATGTGTGGCGTTTATTAAACAGCGCTATTGAACAAAAAAACTCGCGTCGGTAGTGTGTCTGACGGTTTCCGAAGGAATAGCCGGTGACCTAGTTAACGAGAATTGTTTTTCGACTGAAAATTCCGGAAATAACCGATCCAAATTATATTAGGAATTAAAAAAGAGATTTTAGTATGAGGTAACCATCGGTAACAGAACTCGGATAACCCCGTGCAGCGCAAAGGAAACCCACCCCAATGTAAAATATCAATTTGTTTCTTTTTCTTCTTATCACTTTCTTATCTCTTTTTCTTAATTTGTAGAATACTATCTTACTATCACTATTACTATCTATCTTTTTTATTCTTATTTTTTTTTTCACCACATGTAGAATATCAATTTTTTCTTGCAGTTTCGTCGAATATCAATTTCTATTTCTCTCAGATGCTATAGAACTGAACTCGCAATCGCTGCGCTTCGCAAATTTCGAATGAGTTTCACCTGTTGCAGTACGCAAATGCTGTGTACTGATGATGTGGCGATGAGGCAAGATGAACAAATCAGTAAAATTTTACGCTAACTATCAGTAGACTTTCGCCTGGTGTCAGTCATTGTTATTGCATCCCCGCAAAAAGCGTGCGCGGGCAAGAGCAAGGATATTAAATCAATTAAATGTTTCAGCGACGGTGCTGCAAGGTGCAATCTTATCTTCATGTAAATGTTCTAGAGACGGTCAACAGTAAGTATGTTGCAATGCAGACGTAATACTTGGTGACACGCAACCGTGCATCATCGTTTATAAATAACACAGTTACTATAAACAGCATTTAGAACGAACGTTGCACAGCGACGAGCAGATGAAGGGCGGTTGTTGGGGTCGCCCAGAAAACACAATGCACGTGGACTCTGCATGGTAAAGCCTCGGCCAGGGTACAAAGTAGTTAGTATGCAACAGTAAATCATTTTGATAGCAGTGCGATAAAATGACGAACAACATCTCCCGGCTGCCCATTACCATTTTGTTTTCACTCTCTAGCAAGCAAACTATCGCCTCCGCGTATCCACGTTCTCTTTTTCTCATCGTCCATTCAAGTATGAATACTCGTCGTTTCACGATTACGATCGTTTTCTTCATTATTCTTCTCACTGGTTCAGCGAACGCGGCGCCCAGAATTTGCGGCGTCCGTTTGGTCAAGTTCGTGGACAAGATCTGTAGCACGAGCAGCTGCGACAAAGAAATGCCTAGCATCGAATCTAACTCAGGTGTGACAAGAGGTGAGCACTGTCCGACGCTAGGGGGAGAGATCTGGAAAGCAAATATTAGGGTATCCTGGTTGGTTACGAAACGTCCCCCCAGACTCAAATCCCCATGATATCAAGTGTAAATCTTTACGAGCACCCAATTTTTAGCGATTCAGAAAGTCAGTCAGACGGAGGTCGCCAAAAAGTTGCCTGAAGAAAACCATGTGTAGTCACGAACCATGCACTCCTTACCTTTACAAAACATTCGGCAACCCCATAGATATTGGCTCATGGCTAAAGAAACATCTGGGGAGGTTGCGCAATCCCACGGCAAAGGTGGTACGGTAAGGAAAGGTACGATAGCTTGCGCAGCTTAATTGCGATGCGAGTCGCATCGAAATGCTTACCGTAATGTACTGCAGTTTTGTACACTGCTTGAACCTCTTTCAGGCGATTCAGTGATAACAAAGTGCTGTATACATGGATGCACCGAGACCGACATAAAGGAGTTTTGCTGCTAATCATTTGCTCATGAAGACACATACACAACCTGTCCAAACTACTCTGACGTTGTGTTTCACAATACTTATCCTCCATGAATAGTATCTTGGAGTTGAAAATACGCTTTAATCCTCGTAGTATTCTATTTGCCTTTTGCTATTTTTCGGTTATGCATGAGAGATGGAATCGGGCTAGGTTTTCCAGCCCAACCCCGAGGCCCAAATTTTTGCATTTAGATAGATGTCAGAACTCGGCCCGATCCCGACTTCAGAATTCAGTCAACCCAGCCGGTTGGACCTTTTGGCAGCCAGGGTCCTATTTCACTAATGGGCAACCGCTGCGATCTGTGCTCAGTTCGCTGCGTCTTATGCCTTAGCTGTGAAGTCTGATATGACTGATATATGAGACTCAGTCGAGCACAGATCTCAACGGCTGCCCTTCAGTGAAATAGGCCTCAGACCGGCTCGATCATTGGTTTGCGCATACCTGTAACCGGGGGGGGGGTCTAGGGGGGTCACCCCCCCCCCCCGCCCGGGAAAAAACATTTTCGCCACGTAGTGGCGAAAAATTTTTGACGTTTTTTTTTAATTCGCGCCGGA
>JAQGAX010000632.1:0-15045 GCA_034698105.1 Plectus exinocaudatus
ACTCCCCCCTTATCATTGCAATTTTTGTCATACCCCCCAACTCCAAAGTACCCGGAGGTATGAGACCCCTTGGGGGGGGTATATACCCCCCATACCCCCCGTGCACCGATTTGGGCTTAGTCATCCCATAGGCTCGTGCACACCTCTGCCCAAGGGATCTCATACTTCACGGGATCGGTGTTCGCACGGAAAAGGCCAAGAAACTCGGTGAAGTAAAACCAAAATGTTTTTCAAAAACTCGATTAAGTACCGCGCATACGCTGCAAGGGACTTTGGGGTTGGGAGCATGAAATATTCTAAACGTAAAGGGGATTAGATCAATGTTTTTCGGATGAGGATTTTGGCGATCGCCAAAGTACGTAGCGAAAATTTTTGGGTATTTCACCCAACCCCAAATTGGTGCACATGTCTGGTGCAACACTCGAAGAGGAAGTCATCTATTAGACTACGATTTTCGAACGCGAGATTTGCAGGAGTATGGTATTCGAAATGTGCGAAATGGCCAAAAAGCATTGATTTCTATTTGTTGGTATTATATGGGGCGGTAGGGGGCAAACAATTGATATGGAATCGCATTGACCTCCTTTATAGGCCTTTGTGCAAATGGGGACCTTAGGGTTCAAAGCGATCAATCAGAGATAGAACGACAGCGCCGAAGTTAATTGCATGAACTGATCATTATAAGCCTTGTTTTTGTTGACTTCATGTCCAGGGTGAATGGCTTCATTTTGTGGATGACTGAGGTCGGAACTAATTTTCTGTTAGAGACTACTAATAACGGTAAATTCATACATCCAACATGTCGCCAAAGTGAGGATTGATGCCCGCGTTATTAACGAGAATGTCGATGCGACCAAAATTGCTGAGTGTCTGAAATGATAATGCATTTATGAGCTGGAATGAACGCGAGCACGCTATACGAAGTCAATTAGTTTCGCTCGATCCGCGGCGTTGCCGACGTGACAAACAATCCCAGCGACGGTCAGGCCGAGCTTCTTCATTCGCGCGACCGTCTCGTCCACATTCTTCTGCTTTCGACTGCTGATCACCACTTTGGCGCCGTCTTGCGCCAGTCGCTCAGCGATCGCTTCACCAATTCTGAACTAACTTCATCCTTCATCCATATTTATCTCAGTTCTTACCCTGCGGTGGCTGCAGTGACGATCGCCACCTTTCCTTGGAGTCTCTTGCTCATTCTCTTCCTTCTTCGACGGTTCTTTGCAGAAACTGAGCAAATCGCAGCGTAGTGAATGAGGCACGCAGAAGTCTACTGCGCGATCAAAGCGTCCTGTGTAATGTCGCTCTTCAACAGCGTACCGTGATCTAGTACGCACTATGATCTGCTTTGTGTGCGTACCCTTATGCACACCAGCCCCTGTTATCATGAACGTTCTTTGCTGTTTGTAGTAGCGTCAATGGCCGTTCGTTGATTGCAATGCGACCGGCCCATAGCTAATTACCAGCGTGCACTTGCTACCTTTAAAGCATTCATTCAACACTCTTCTTTTTCAGGAGTAATAGCGAGGAAAAAAACAGATTTTCGCTCTGTTCATACTGCCAACAGCCATTAAACTATGATGCTCAGCTCTCATATTATCTACGGCATAGCAGTGATTGCAGTGGTATTCGTCGGATTTTGCGGAAACCTCGCCGTGTTCTGCACTTACGCAAGGTTATACCATTTTTAACAATTTATCCGACGAATGTTCGTATATTTCAGAACAAGCCGGTTACGAAAGCAGCACTTTTTTACTCTCAACTTGGCGCTGATGGCGCTGTGTTTGTCACTATTCTACATTCTTCCAGGTGTTCATCACTTCTTGCGCATTCGGATGAATGGAATAGGTTCGTGATAGAAACAGTGTACCATAATTCTACTAATTAAATGACATGTACTTCTATTTTTGATCACTTGCTACCCTGTCCTTTTATCAGAATGTCCTTCTATTTGAAGAATTACGACAGACTCGGACGCTCATTTAGATCCATGGCGCGGATAAATTGTTGTAGAATGGCAAAAGCATTCGCGTTCTCCCCAAATGCTGCAAATTGCGCAACGTTATATAATATTTGGAGGTTAATGAATCTGCAGCATTCACTCAAGACCAAATAGTTGCCATTGTATGAAATTTTTTCGATAAGTTAATTTTAGTGTGCAACGCATACGCATTCATTACTGGCGTACTGGCGATAGGAACCATTCATCAACTGGCTGTCATATCCATCGAGAGGTGCGTCTTAATCGCCCGTCCGTTCTCGAATCGCTCAATCAGAATGCGGCATCGACTGTTCGTAGCCGTTGGTGTCTACCTGACAGCTATCCTCAGCGTTCTTCCACCTCTTTTCGGTTGGAGTCGATATCTTCCATCAGAGCACGAATGGTACTGCGGGTACGGTAACTTCTTTTCACAGTCAACCTCAAGGTTTATTATTTAAAATATGATAAGAATGCTATCAAAATTTTCCCCCAATACTCGTGCAAATGCGATTGCCATACGTCATTCATTCGTTTAAATCTGACATGATCGGGTGTCCAATATGAATTTTTATACTCTTTATGCAGTGAAACCCGGATATAAGAGAACGCAGGGGAAATCGAAAAATGTCTCTTATATCAGGGTTTCTCTTTTATCCGGGGTCTACAGTGTGTTGGCATTGAGCACAGGAATTTAAACGAGTCTCTTATATCCGGGTTTCTCTTATATCCGGGTCTCTTATATCCGAGTTCTACTGTATATAATTGCACGATTTTCACTTCGCCGACAATTAATTTATTGACCTGCTTTTACGCTAAAGTTTTATTTAGGTTCGACTACGAGTCACGCACTTGGGAAGCGCGCTCTTTCCTGCTCTACCTGTTCTTCATGGCCTACGCGGCACCGTTGACAATCATTGTGTGCGCCTACTCCGCAATGATCCTGCTACTTCGAAGCAATCGGACCAGCCTGCGACCTGATGAAGTACACCGTACTCGGGCAGAGTCGTTCTCTGTATGTAAATTTCCTGTTTCCTGTATCCTGGGGGACATTTCAGAAAACTGTAGCAAATGCATTTGCAAAAATTGCGTCGAGTTTATGAAAAGCCCCATGTCAGTCTGTGCTCTCTCACAATCTGTGTCAATCATTGATATATTTATTCCTTGGCAGAGCCAAACGTCCACCGGCGGTGGTGCAGAGCTGAAGAGACATGTTAAAGTGGCCAAGCTCATGTTCCTGGTGATCACGGCGTTCCTGGTGTCGTGGACGCCGTACGCCGTGATAACCTTTTCATACAACTTCCTGCTCGAGCGCGCCTACTCACAGGTAGCCGTGCAGATGTCGGCGGTCTTCGCGAAGATGTTCGTGGTCTTCACACCGATCGTCTTTGGCCTGCGCGATCATCAGCTAAGAAAGTTCCTAGCGCTCCTTGCTGCTCGTCTTCATCGAAGACGATACAGCAGAAGTGCAAGGTACTCCGAAGAACCGGCTGCGGCGCATTTAGATGTAGATCTGCATGTTGTCAACGAAATGGCTCAGGAAGTCCAGAGACCCGCAGCAAAAAGACACTCAGTCCCAGCTCAAAAAAATGTCAGCAAGTTTTATCCATTGACGGATGCTGAAAACCAATGCGGTCTTCGTTGTTCGCAATAGCGTCTACAACGGTAACTGATTGATGCTGCATCCACATTTTATTTGCGAGACAAAAAATCATCAGGGCGATGCTGCACAATAAATTTTACGCGAAATTGTGCGTCTTTATCAAGGTTTAGTTTCAGATTTCCTTTTGGATTTGTGCTCCGTAGGCTTACGCTTTAGGCCAAGGTGCTAGTGCGTGTAGCGTATTGAACGTAGCGAGCCGAGTCAGTTGAGGATAAGACAAGAGTGAAATAAAGATACAGTAATCCCCGTACTGTACCTCAAAATACTGAAAATGTGTATATGCGATAAGAGACATGCAAAATGAAACGAAAACAATGTCATTTACCATCGCACAAAAAGCAAAGAAAGAGAGCTGATGAGCGCTACACAAGTAAGCAGGACACTTTGAGTGGCAAACATGTTTGCACCGTTACAAAGATTGGAATCGCAACAACATAGTATAGAACCATCATTCAAATTTGAACAACGCTCCCCTTGAGTTGGACACGTGTTGGGTTCATCGCATGCGCGAATTTCGGTTCCATCCGGGAAAATATTCTTGCCACACCACTGAACGCCAGACTTGCACGGACTAGCCGTGCTTTGGCTGCCGTAGCCGCTGTAGCATTCCCGCGCAGAGGTGAAAGTGGAGCAGCAGAGGAGCAGCAGAACGGTTACCAGGATCTCAAACGCTTGCATGTTCAGTCCAGTTATTTGCGGTCAGTTGTCTGAAATACAGCAATTAAGTTATGGCAAAATAGGAGGCTGGCGATTTCAGCCGCTTATGAGGAGGAATGTCATTTTTACAATCTTGTCCTCCCGTACCCATCTCTATCTTAGAGGTTGTAGTGCATAGGATATAGATTTCGGATCATAATTATAATTGCGAAGAGCGATATAAGAAGATATGGGGTAGAGCATCCAATACGATAACTAAATTTAATATGCGCCCTCTGTTCTGCTACAAAAAACGACATAAGAGGAAGCATATATGAGAATAAAAATGGACGAATTAGGACTCACCGTTGATGCAAGGAATCTTCCAAAAACAGTTACAACAACTGCTGCTGTCTCTAGTCCTGCCACAGTGGTAACAGCAATCGACGTTTGCACCCCAAGCCATAAGGTTTCATCCAGTTACGACGAGACTTTTAAAGTCCAATGGCACGGCTTTATGACTCATGCCGGATGAATAGAACAATGTGCATGATGTGGAAGTTGTGAGCGGGTGACGCGCTAACTCGATCATAAATTCTTTGTTATAGCGAACATGATCGAGAATACTTGGGCGATCACAGGGTATGATCAATAACAAATACGCCTCGCTATTCCGACCGTCGTAAAGATTCGTTCTCACGCCTGCGATGACTAACTGTGTCAGAGTTAGATTTATGGTCGGCGGGTTGGTACTGTATGGCTTTCTTATGCGGCGGCTTTCTTAGCAATGAATCGATCTTTTCTTGTGAACTACTTGTTAGCTTGCACTTTTTCACAGCAGAAATGTGGAGTATAGTATAAGAGAGTGGTTCAGTGAAATTATACACAATTATGATTGTAGGCTAAGCACATTTGACTATGTGGATGCAATTTCAATTTCGGTTGTGCGTCCTACTAAGTATTTAAGCAAGGGAGTCGTTCAACATCTTCGCGAAGATGTTCGTGGTCGATGACAGTACGACTATGACAGTGTGGATCATGCTAACTAAAGCTGCTACATGTGTATATGCGATAAGAGACATGCAAAAGGAAACGAAATCAATATCATTTACCATCGCACAAGAAGCAAAGAAAGAGAGCTGATGAGCGCTACAAAAGTAAGCAGGACACTTTGAGTGGCAGACATGCCTGCACCGTTACAAAGATTGGAATCACAGCAGCATAGTGTGGAACCATCATTCAAATGTGAGCAACGTTCCCCTTGAGTTTGACACTTGTGGGGTTCATCGCATGCGCGGAATTCGGTTCCATCCGGATGAATATTCTTACCACACCACTGAACGCCAGACTTGCACGGACTAGCCGTGCTTAGGCTGCCGTAGCCGGTGTAGCATTCCCGCGCAGAGGTGAAAGTGGAGCAGCAGAGGAGCAGCAGAACGGTTACCAGGATCTCAAACGCTTGCATGTTCAGTCGAGTTATTTGCGGCCCTCTGTTCTGCTACAAAAAACCACTTAAGAGGGAGAATATATGAGAATAAAAATGGACGAATTAGGACTCACCGCTGATGCAAGGAATCTCCTAAAACAGTTACAAAAACTGCTGTCTGTAGTCCTGCCACAGTGGTAATAGCAATCGAAGTTTTGACCCTAAGTCATAAGTTTTCATCCAGCTACGACGAAACTTTATAAGGCTGAGCAGAGTTAACGGGAAACCTCGAAAAGTCACTTTTTGGTCTACGAATTACCAAGAATTAATGACGTCGACATCGTGAATTCTTGGTAATTCATAGACCAAAAATTGACTTTTCGAGGTTTCCCGTTAACTCTGCCCACCCCTTAGCCCAATGGCATGCCATCATGATTCATGCGGGATGAATAGAACTCTGTGCAGTAGGCGAAAGTTGCGAGCGGGGGACGGCGCTCAACTCGATCATAAAGTCATCTTTGTTACCGCGAACATGATCGACAATGTTTGGGTAATCACAGGTTATAATCAATAACAAATACGCCTCGCTATTCCGACCGACGTAAAGATACATTTTCACGCCTGCGATGACTCACTGTGTCCGATTTAGGTTTATGGTCAGCAGGGTTGGTACCATACATGTAAGTGTGGGCAGGGCCGTGCCATAGGTTGTGCTGACTGTGCTAAAGCACAGGGGCGCCAGGCAACGGCTAGTAGTAAAGGGGGCGCCAAGAGATGCCCTGCAAGTACTAAAGGGGGCGCCATGCTTAGGAGAGCGCAATAGTCAAGCACAGGGGCGCCCTGGTGGAATGGCACGGCCCTGAGTGTGGGTACCTTGGGGGTACCTTATGCCCCCAACCCCGACCGGCCCAAAAACGACTTGTTAGTTCGTTGGTTGCACCGTTCACAGCAGAAATGTAAAATACAGTGCAATGGCGTGGTTCAATGAAATTATGAATCAGTATGATTGTGCTTAGCACATGCCTATGTGAAAACAAATTTACTTCGACGGCTGTGAGTTCTACTTGAGCAAGAGTGCCGTTCAACATACATATTAATAGTATAAGAGCTAAGCGAACAAATAAATAATTGTTATACATATTGACCGGACTACTGCTACTGGAGGATGATGCGTTCGCCAGGTGAATGCTTCACTAACCGTGCTCTGGGCCCCCCGACGCCAGTGGCCATAACGGACTTCAACAGCAAATTTCTATTTGCGATGCTTGGAAATATGTTGAATAGTCACGCTCGTTAGTCTCGGTACCTAAACCCAAAGACAATGGGCGGGTTTCACAATGCGTACTTAACGTTAAGTACGACTTAGTGCCTATCCTACAGCGTTGCGTTAAGTATACTATAATTTAAAGTACGCATTGTGAAACCGGCCCAATGACTGATACGTAATTGATCACATTGCCAAAAGCTGACTTCATTTCTGACTTTCGATTGCAGTCCGATGTCCTGATTGTTCTTGCCGATGATGAGTACTTCGCAAAAAATTTGAGAACAAATAATGCTAATCTTTATACTCAAGTTAACAAAATATAAAACAGTAAAAACGCAATCAATTATGAAGCCGGAGCGTCACAGTGAGACTAGCAAAAAGGACAATAGAAATCCTAGTTGTACGGCAACTATAAGTGAATGTATCGTAGCGGATCGAGTCTAGCCAATAGTATCTGGTCGGGTGGCGATGTACTCCTTGATCTTGGGCAGCTCGGCTATCTTCTTGGTCAGCTCCTTGACTTGTGGCGTGTCGTCAAGCACCGTGGAATCGACTTTTTCAGCCAGGTGACCGGCGAACTCTCCGACAAAGAAGTCGGCCATCGAGATCTAAAGAATGAGTAATCAGTGTGTTTGATATTGGGCCGGTAACAACACAATCGTTTCATAAAATAAAGTAACATTTTGCGATACTCATCGCTGTGCTCCATAATACTGTAGAGTTAAATATTAACTTACGAATAGTTTGCGAAATGATAATGTTACGGCCTATTAAAACCGAGACTACTTGACTGACCGATTTGCCCACCAACCAGCCAGATCCACTTTGCTTCAGCGCATTCTCCAAGTAGCCCAGCTGCTTGACGACGTCGTCGCGCACCTTGGCCCATTCTTCGTCCTTCAGATCCTTGTTCAACGGGAACATGGCCATGAAGGTCGGGTAGAGCTTCGGGTACAAGTCGTTGACGAGATCGACCAGCGCGTCGATGTGCGCCGCCTCTAGGTCGTTGGCTCCATAGGTGTGCGTCTGCTTGGCCAAGTAGCGGCCGATCGCCAGCGACTGAGGCAGCATCTCCTTGCCATCAATCTCGAGCACCGGCACCTGCCCCATCGGCATTTCTGATCAACGCAGTGCATTACAATCGGAACAGAATACAGAAAATGAGGTTGCTCACTGGGCTTGTAGGACTCCCATTGGCCAGGCACGAGTTTCGAGTCGATGCGAAAGTCTTCGAAGGGAACGTCCGCATGCAAGAACATGAGTCGGATGAACTCGGCTCGGCCGCGAACGTTGAAGTAGTATAGCTTGTAGGACGGCATCTTTGCTCGCTTTTACTAGTTTTGCTCCCTTAGCTCACTTTCACTTTTACTTCCACTGGCTCTCTTTTATTGAACACGTTTGAACACGCCTCAACGCGCCTGAACCGCAAATGTTTGGCTATGGAGAAAAAACCCTGTTAAGTTTTGCGTCCTTGCGCGATCCCTATGCAACCGTAATTTTCCTTGAACATGAAGCTCGTATCGAAACGAAAACAACAACAACAGCGAGGTATACGCGAGTTGACAATGATGCTCATGACATTGTGGATACGGTATGCTGAACTCGTTTGACGATTTGTTCCCAACAATTGTTTAAGATCGCTTAATGGAAAAATCACGCTGAAACGCAGATTGCAATTGGAGCGTAGAGTGTGTACCCACGGACATAGTGCCTGCAATTCTTTGATACTAATGTTCAAGATGTGTTTAA
Source organism: Plectus exinocaudatus (assembly GCA_034698105.1). Taxonomy (NCBI): domain Eukaryota; kingdom Metazoa; phylum Nematoda; class Chromadorea; order Plectida; family Plectidae; genus Plectus; species Plectus exinocaudatus. The sequence goes on from JAQGAX010000632.1 coordinate 8,717, forward strand.
TATAGAAATGGACACTTAATGGCGCCTTATTCGAAGCCAGTTATTTATTGCCATTGGGTCCATTCATATATTACGTAACGAGATTTATGGCCTCTCTCAGACACCCCACCCCACCCTCCCGTAACGGGTGCGTAACACAACTATCGCCCCATTTCGACACCCCCTCCCTATGGTTAGGCATAGGAGCGACGTCACAGCGTAACGCGCTTAACACACTATCTCAGATACCCCCTCCCTCCATTCGCGTTACGTAATATATGAACAGCCCCATTGAAAATTATTACGTTGCCATTATGCGAAGAAGATTGAATTTTATTCCTCGAAGATTCAACAACGGAAGAATATTCCTGGAACGAAACAATTCCAAACAATGAAACAAGAGATACTATTCTTCAAAAACACCAAAATCACAACAACAATTTGCAAAATCAACATGTGCAACAATTTTAGCACGTCGATCACTGCACTGATCAATATCGGAACATAGTTCAACGAAAAAAATCACCGATCCGACTTGTAAAACGACCTTTAGATACATGTACGTCCTGCTGTGAGCGCCGGACCAACAGCTGCAGTGCGCGACCTTGAGATACTTGAGCTAATTCATCCAGATGATCTGCGATGTCCTTTTGCAATGCCTGACAGCGGGAATCCTTTTCGGCCAGAACTTGACGAAGTTTCTGAAATTTAATTTGTCAAGAACCATCAGTGATCGAGTGATCTAAATCCACTAACCTCCTTTAACTTCAATTCGAACTGAGAAACAATTTGATTGCCATGATGATGCGCCTACAACAGAACATATTTTTATTCGTAAAGTTTCAAGCAACAATCGAACCAAGTGCTTCACATTCGAATCCATGAGGCTGTTCACCAGAGCTGTCTTCGCCGCCCTGTAGGGCTCCCATGCGTCGATCAAGTTGACGGTCATGCCCATGCCTAAAATTGCAGCAAACATTGCAGATAATAGTTGAAGCAAAGCTGACTTGAAACGATGATAAGTAGCTCCAAAAAAGCCTCTTCCAACTGATCGGGGTAATCGGCATCAGTTTGACAAATGTGACAAATGTGCATGACACTACCATGTGCGTTCAACAAAGTAACAACAGGAGGGATGACAAAAACAGCATAGACGACAGGGTACCAGTAAGAAATGACAGGCATCAGCTCATAGAATTGGTAAGGCCTGTTGAGCGCCACGCAAAGAACTGCCGTCAGCAAATTGTATCGCAGCAATGTCTAAACGAGGAATCGCTTAACGAAACGGTACAACGGGCGATCATCTGCAACGCACCTTGAAAACGCGAACGAAGCTGAGATTGCCATTTGACCAGAAGTAAGGAAAGTGACCGAAGCCGATGAGGAACAAAAAAGCGGAGAAGAGCAATCGAGACAGCAAAAACGCCCAGCGCACCTGCCAAACAACCGTGCAACACAATTCAACAATTAAGCGCAAGTATCTTACTGTCTCAGCGCCAATCATTCGATAGCAGAGCAATGCGAGAATTGTCCAACCTTTCATCTCGTTTGTCTGCAGCAGAATACACTCGATTTTCAACTACTGATGATAATGTGGGAACTTGACAGCGCGATATCACAACCAAACTGGTGAAACTGCGGGAAGATCAACAGAATATCAGATGATTACTTCAGATGCAGTCATGGAGTTTTCCACATGATATTTCAGCAATCATGCGATGACGAAAAGCAAGCATATCGACCTGAAAAAGCGCATATTAGATATACAATTCACACGCATGCAACGTACTTGGTGAAAGGTGGACTGGGTGAGGTCGCGTCCCCGCGAGATCACCTCCGCATATCTACACATGAACACTCCGCAGTCATAAGCGTTCAACTGAACGGGAATATCCTAAACAGAATGAATGAAATATGTAGTTAAAGCGACGGAGTGAAACAGTACAAATAGTGCGTACATTTCGAGCGATCGCTTTGATGCTACCAAGCGGTCGTTTCTTCCTCTCTTCGTGCTCACTTCGAAGATAGGCTCTAAACGAATGATTATAATACTAAACATGGTTTAAAATAATTTCTAATCGTACTCAATGGACTCCAATTTCATCTTTCCGTCGCGCAGTAACGAATCGAAGTACTCCAGCTTCGTAGAGTGTACGTCATAGACCTAAAAATAATCCAAAATGAGTCAGCGTGCAATAAGAAAAAGTTTAAACGACGAACCGCAAGCGTCCAATGCTCGTTCTCAAAAACGGGAAAGTACACGAAGTCGTTAGCAAAAATGTCGACACGCCTTGTCCACCTCGAGACCCCATCGAATCCGTGTCGGATATACTGCGGGTAGAAAAAGGACGAAAATGAATAGATGCTTGGCATAAACGTCTGACGAGAGCGGTCCGATATCATCGTCATGTATGCATTGATAATCTGAAAAATGACATGATTGCCATTCATGATTGCCAATACGCGCAACGCCAACTAGACCTAACCAAATGTAAACGCAACCTAAACGCGCAACAACCGCTACACTACGTACCAGTGCTGCAATAAATATTGCAATAGTAAACATTGGAATAGAAATTTAGAAATTGAACTTTAGACATTTTTTAACTTTTGCAACACTGCTACGTACCACATCATTCAGATAGCCGTCTCGTCCTGTTGAATAAAGACCATTCAAGTCCGCGACACTAACTCCAAGAGGGATGCTGTCACCCGCGAAGTCAAGAGGGACAGTGGTAACAATGTCGTCAAAGGCGAGAAGAGAGGGAGTCTGAGAGGGAAGAGAGGGTTGTGTAGAAGAAACAACGACTTCGAATGCGGCTGGAGGAGGGGTTTCAGAGGGCAAGGGAGATTGAGTAGTGGTGACAACAACTTCAAATGCGACGGGAGGTGGGCTTCGAGCAGGGCGTCGGGCGGTCGGGCGGCGTCGGGCAGGACGAGCAGCAGGGGGGGTGGGCGATGCGCGTCGTGGAGCGAGCAGTTCGAATAAGGGATCGAGCACTGCGCACGGTCGCCGACTGGTCCCAATTCTTCTGCGTATAGCTACACCGATCCAAAAATCGCTCCGCCAAAATAACCATCTCAGGCCATTCCGAATTCGAATATCGTAATTTCTGAAAAGAGCATGTTTTCCTATTGTTGCGCTGAAGTAAATGAGCAAAAAACGAACATAAAAGGCCCGTTTGTAATTGGCTAAATATTTATCGAAGCGAATGTACTTCGGTTTTCTCGGCCTCGTCTTCGCGCCACCACGAAGCTGATCAAATCTCGTCTCCTGAAGCGAGTGCTCTTCTAGAAGCTCGGATAGAAATGTCGCCATCGCGGGATGCGCCGGTCGTTCGCTAAAAAACTTGTTGAAACTTGTTCAAATTATTAATTATCAACCGGGCGAGATACGAGTTGTAAGACTCGGCCGCATTCGTAGTCCGGTCGGTAAAGCAGTCCCAGAAATTCCACGAACGCAGCGGGACTAGACCTATCCAATAGCGCTCGAAATACTTAACGAACGACTGCATCTTGGCCGTTGGCCAGACGGGAAATTTCTTCGATCCGACCCATCCTGGGGGTTCAGGCGGCGGCTGACGCAGGTATTGCAACCAAAAGCGACGCACCATGCCTAAAAAATAGAAATAAAAATAACTGAAAGGACCTAGGAAAAGGTAAAAGCAAAATAAGCAAAAGCAAGCATTAAAAAGGGCAGGAAAAAGCGAAAGCAGCAGCAGAAACAAAAAGGTAGAAAAAAAGCAAAAGCAGGCAGTGTTGTTTGGCGATGCCACTTACACGTTTGCTCCATGTAAAAAATATTGTATGCCTAAAATTTCAGATTATTTTATGACACATGATTTGTATTTTCAAAAGTAGATTTTAGAACATACTAGGCGGCAAGAATGGCAAGGCGCAGATCTGGCGGATCCAGCGATGGATCACGTTGTCTTCGCCGAATTTATTCGTGTAGAAGTCGAAGAACTTGTGATACTTGACATTGCCCATTATCGCCTTCGAAAAATGAAAACAGCAGCCTTTGGCCTGAATATAATATCAACTATCGTCACTTTCATGATTTTTATGTATAAGATAGCACCTTTTCCGAACCAAACACGGCAGCGACGGCTTGGATCTCGGCGGTCTCGAAGTCCGTCTGCAGCCGGGAGAACACTGGTGTAAGACCAAGTTCCCGCCATCCCTGCTGCAGCGTCCGAAACACAACCTCGTAGTGGTGCTGAGAGCGATGTTCCATAAGTGCGTGAGCCACAGTCACCCATTCACTCGAGCCATCAGATTGGATGTACTACAAGTATTCACATAGAATATAATAGCTTAATTACTATTGCATAAAGAGACAACCCCAGTGAAGTAAAATGATAAGAGGTTACGAGAGCTAAATAAGTAAAATAATTAACTGACACAAAGTTCCAGACTTCCAATCAGCCCTACGGCAACCCCTGACAACCGTGATAAATGACAAGAGCTAAAAGTCATATCCGGCCGCCAGTTAAGAGAGCATCTCAACCTTTTATGTTGCCGTGTTTTGAAGTCCGTGGTTACTAAGGCCGTAGGCCAGACTTCTCAACGGAATGATGTCTCAAGGGCCTCGACAGCAGGAAAGTTTATTTGAGGGAATAGTTTAAAAGAAATTACTTATTACAGAAATTATTTGAGGGAATAGTTTAAAAGAAATTACGCTGTCGATTCATAGCTGATTGGTTATAAGGTTATACCTTGCCGCGAACGATATACAATTGCGAAAACGACCGCGGACATGTCTTGTACGTGCCGTCAGCCACCAGCACGTCGCATTGAGCAGCGATTTCCAGGTCGTATGCAGTCGCGAAAATGATCATCCCGTCGTCCTTGCTGTTGAGCAGAACCCACCTAAATTCAAAGCTGAAATCGTAACTGAGAGGTATGCAAACACATACGGATCGCCGCGGATTGTCCGCGTATACTTGCGATCGACGTCGTACGCATCAACGACCGATGGCATTTCGGCTCGGCGATGCCGATCGTAGGACTTCCCGGCTGACGACCAGGCGGAGTAGTGGTACGGCACGCTGCCTACTCCCCCGGTCTCCAAGCCCAAGCGCTGAGCGACGCGAATACAGTCACCGTGGCCCTAAAAAGAAATTATTATTATTATTATTATTATCATTATAATTGTAACATAATCTAACGCGAAGAGAAAATACCAACTTTCTTATAGATCTTGCGTGGCGGATAGTGGCCCTGGCGAGTTTCCTTCCTGCATCGCCGATCTATTCCCCTGGCGATCGCCATTTCCACCGTCATCGGCTGGCATGTGGGATAATGCTCCGGATATTGATTGCCGACGATGATGCCGTTCCGCACAATGAGGCGCGGGCTCAACTGGGCGCGGTTGCGTTTTCTCAAACCGTCGCACTTTGAGCAGCGAAAATACTCCGTTGAGCTGTCGGGACTGATGTTCACTCTGCGATAGAATCGCAGTCTTCCGTCTTGCTCTTCGACGGGCATTAGCGTGCCGGTCAATCGAGCTGATAGCTCGAAGTGAAGCTCCACCTGGCCAAACAAAGTAATCATAGTAAAAGAATAGCTCGAGGTAAATTAAGCAACAAAATCGCGTTTTGAACATGCAAATAAGCAGGTTTTATTAGCGTGTAGCTTACCTGCGGCACGGGCGCGGGCGACGCCTGTCGATGACGACTCAACACCGGTCGGATGATCGGCAGCGGCGGCATCTAGAATAAAAGTTTTCAACTGATTTAAACGATGAAAAATGACAAGCTTTGGAATAAATTCTGAAAGTTTTTGAAATATATTCGACGTCTACATCGCAGTCGAAACAAAGGAATCATAGCAAAAGAAAAGCTCGAGATTAATTAAGCAACAAAATTGCGTTTTGAACGAGCACATACGCAGATTTTATGAGCGTGTAACATACCTGCGCCATGGGCGTCGGCACCTGAGTGGATGGGGCGGGCGCGGGCGGCGCCTGACGATGACGGCTCAACACCGGTCGGCTGATCGGCGTCTAAAATAAAAGTTTACAACTGAATTAAACGATGAAAAACTTTTGGAACTCGAGCTTAATTAAGCAACAAAATCGCGTTTTGAACGTGCAAATAAAGAGGTTTTATTAACGTGAAGCATACCTGCGCCATCGGCGTCGGCGATTGAGCCGATCGGGCGGGGGCGGATGGCGGCTGTCGACGACGACTCAACATCGGTCGGCTGATCGGCAGCGGCGGCATCTAGAATAAAAGTTTTCAACTGATTTAAACGATGAAAAGTGAAAAACTTTGGAATAAATTCTGAAAGTTTTTGAAATATATTCGACGTCTACATCGCAGTCCAAACAGAGGAATCATAGCAAA
>JAQGAX010000633.1:0-15044 GCA_034698105.1 Plectus exinocaudatus
GGATTCGATACGACAGCCAATTCTCTGGCCTATGTTAGCTATTTACTTGCGAAAAATCCAGCAGTCCAGGAGAAACTTATCAGCGAAATCAATGACTTCTGCCCAGATCCGGTGAGTTGGTGAAAAAGGTGTAATTGAATTCACGCAGCGAATTTTTTTGGCACAAGCGGTCAAGACGTTCGTCAATGAAGTAAAGCTGCCCCCTTCAGTTGATTTTCACTTCTTTACATCTTGCATTTCCTCACGCTTTCTCTGCAATTCAACCGAAATTTGATTAACAAACAATAGATATCAACCAATTAAAGTTCTAAGGCATCAAATCGCGATACAGTATTATGATCGGCAACCTATAAATTAAGATTTTGAACAAATTTGTTCATTTTCAGGCAGACGTGACCTACGAAGTTCTTCATCAGATGCCATATTTAAACCAAGTGATCAAAGAAGGACTGAGAATGTTTCCCCTTGCATCTTTGTAAGTATTAAGATTATTGATTAGACATCTACGCCCAATGCGCAACTATTTTAGCGTCCAGTCGCGAACGGCGGTCGCCGATTGCGTGGTAGGCGATGGTATCAAAATACCCAAGGGTCTAGCCGTAATGGTTGACGTCTGGTCAATTCACTACGACAAGAATATCTGGGGCGCGGATGCCGACAGCTTCAGACCGGAGCGCTTTGAAGAATCCGATGAAGACACGGTCCGAACTTCTTTATCGTTCATTCCGTTCGGTGTCGGACCGCGCATGTGCATCGGGACTCGATTCGCTATCCTAGAAGAGAAAATGGCTCTCGTACACGTCCTGCAACGATTCCGTTTCGTTCCGACGGAAGACACAAAAGTAAATTTTATTTAATAGGGCACAAGACGGAAATCTAACTGCCTCTTTCAATGGCTCCAACTGAGCTGTAAATTGAAAATTTTGTGCAGAGCATGGGATTCATTTTTGTTTGACATCACATCACATTCAAATTCTCAAAATAATTTTCATAATTTAGTTGGATATATTTCTTCGTGAACCGGCCACGATATCACCAGAAGAAGTAATCTTGCGGTTGGAAAGACGCTGAATTTGAAGCCTCCGAGGATCCACAGTGATGAAACTCTTTAATGCTTTTAATGACACTGTATACTGTACTAATCATTGTGTGATGTTAAAGCAAGTCAGTCAATGTAATGCAATCGTCTTGAAGGTTAAAATACTGTAGCTTCATTGAATTTCAATTCAATATTCTATGATAAAAGTTATGCAATTTTTCCGCTTGTGAAGAAACGTTTCATTCCCCCACTTCAGAGATAGCCACGAGGGGGTATGAGGGGGTATATCACCCCCACAGGCACCCAAATCACCCGAATCGAAAAATGGGTTTGTATGGAAATCACCCCAACAGAGGGTCTGGAAAAAATTTACACTGGATAGAATGACACTTTTTCCGAAAAAAGTGACGTCATATTACCCCCAGACAAAAAACCCGTGGCTATCTCTGCCCCACTTTATACCTCCCAAACATCAAGCGCGTGCAAACAAGCAAATATCAAGCGCAATAGTCGTTGTCAAAAGGAATGACTAAATGCGTCAATCACAATTCAACAGTTCATTGAACAAGATCAAAAGTAACTAATGGTTTTCGCATGATATATTAATTTATCCCACAGTGTACAGCATCTGCTCACCACACTTGAATTGGATCATATCTAGCTACCTTCCGATAGTGACAATAGATGTGTCGAGAGTTTTTGTGCATTCGTCAAGCACGACACTATTTAATATCATTCCGCACAAAAGTTTATTTCCGCAGAAATTACCCCCTTTGACCGCCACATGAAAGCTTACTCATGCTTATAGGCTTTATACTTAATGGGAAGTTAATATCTAGGCCGATGTATCGAACAGAAACCGAACTGTATAATTTCTTCTGTGGTATAATTTAGCGAACTGCTCAATAGTGATTGAAGAATCCATGAGCAAGTGTACATTATTCAGACGAAGAGAACTGATGCGCTTGATGTCTGCATGTTTTATCTCGTTCATGCCTGTAATCCTCGATGCGTACTCTCGCTGCTCTGTTAGGCAAGTATGAAATGATCAATGTTCGACAGCTGATGCGCTTGATGTTTGCATGTTTGACAAGTTAGCGTGACTTAGTACGCAGCGCGATCACTATAATTTAGTAAAGATAGTGACGAAACATGGACTTCAATGTTTAACTTCATTGCTATTCATAATCTGTCTCTTGTATATAAGCCGAAGGGTAGTTTGTCATTCAAAGAGTACCTCTGAATCCGTTGTACCTTTGGATTTGTGTTGATCTCGCTGTACTACCAAGACAAAATGAATCAAATGATAATTGGCTTGATAGTTGCCGCCATTACTGTCGTGCTGATCATATTGCAGTAAGTTTGCTTCGAATTTCAACTCTTTTGGGCATTACAGTACATGGGCATATATCATAAAACTGTTTCAGTTGATCAATTGATCTAATGCCATGATTGATAAGTTATGATATGCAAGAAAAATGAAACGAAAAATAGTAAATTAAACGAAAAATAGTAAACAAAACAGTAAATTTTCTGTCGAGTGTAATTGTTTTATTTAGCCGACTGCGTGAGCAGACTAAGTTGTTCAAGAAACTCGGTCTTGGTGGTCCACAACCTCATCTGATTTGGGGCAATTTTCCTGAAGCCTTCAGCGGCAAACTGTTCGTTCATCTGCAACGGTGGACGGCGGAGTTTGGCAAAACATATGGCATATTTCAAGGCAGAACGCCTGTACTCATCACAAGTGATCCTGCAGTCATCAACGACGTCTTTCTGAAGAAATTCAATTTCTTCCATTCGCGATTTGTGAGAAATTTGCATAATTAATATAGTCTAAGACTAATATAAAATCGTTGAACAATAATGCCTGATATAATTTAGTATCAGAGGAGAAAATATTGTCGTATAAATTAATTTTTATTACCACGACTTCATAGTAACTCAGTCAGTGTTGGTTCTGTGGTCATAATTATTTGTAAATAATGTCGCCAACACGATACTATTATTTCTTGAATAGCGCTCTGCTGTGCTTGACTTTATTTAAAGTAGGCAGTACCCGGTGAACTAATTTAGTCAAATATTTGCAGCTGCATCCACTGACTCCGGATCCTGACCATTCGAAGGAAGTGAACCTGTTCCTTGCTCGCGGCTTGAGGTGGAAGCGTCTTCGGACAATCTCCAACCCGACATTCGCGGTCAACAATCTGAAACAGGTTCGTTTCGTTGAGATGTGGACCCCATCGGGGAGCTGGGGCATACATGTTCCTGGAGTACTCCCAACGCACGAAAAACATCTCAACCTGTATCAATCTCAGAAAAAATCCGGGCCCCTGGAAATCATTCGTCTGCTTAATTTTTTACCCTGATTATTTTAATTTTTCTGAACCCCTTCCTAACTTTCGCAACCTGGTACATGCGTGCTGAGGGTGCATTAATTTATCGAAGCGGTGACCCCTTTGAAAGAAAGTGGTATGGAGTCCATTTCAGGTTGTCCCGATTTTCGCTGATTCATCAGCAGCACTCGTCAATCATCTGACGGCGGAGGCGGAGAAAGGTGGCGCGTTCAACATCTATCCCTTCTACAAGTATTTGACTGGTGACGTCATTGCCAGAAGTGCGCTCGGTCAGGAGGAGAGCTTACAGGACGACCGCAACGAGTACACGCGTTTCTTCAATGAAACTCTGGGCAATCTGCTCACGCCACGGAGAATGCCTGTTGCGTTCGCTTCAAGTATGTTGCTCATCATCAATGTATCAAATATTAGGCGCGTCAGTAATTGTTGCAATTGAGTCCATTCCAAATTTTTCCTGATTATGCAGATTTTTGACCGATTTTCAGGGGGTTCAGGTTTTTTTCTCGGATTGGGGCACCAGTCGATCCCCACTTACACGTATGATGACAATAATTTTGTGAAACAGTCCCTAGGATATATATTTCTGCATGGAATGCTGTTTATGAATGAATGTGAGCGCGGGTATACCACATTTTCATCTTTCATTAACAGCATAATAGATTGCTATGCTAAACGATTTTTGTTCTCGTTGATGTAAAGAGAGAATGACTGAATAATTCGTGAAATTATTTCGACTTTCATCAATCAAACTGAGTTTCAGAAACTTTCCCGGAGCTCGACCCAATTTGGCGGATTGTAGGGCGCATTAGGGATCGAAATCGAACAAAAATAACAGCCATCCGCAATATGATCATTAAACTACGAAAGGAAGTAGAACAACGACGCCATAACAGTGTAAGATTGAGCGAAGTATATTTTTAATTTTAATTTTTTGCTGCATTTAGAAAAATAAAAGAGACTTCATTCAATTATTTGTCGAAGCCGAAACTCAAGAGTCGATTGAAAGTCTTGGAAGCGATGGCAGCGGCGCACTGGAAATGCAGCAGTTGAAAATCTCGAAGAAATTGACGATCGACGTATGTTGCTATCATAATTCCGTTTTTTATTTCCTTGTCTTTTCAGGAGATAGTGCAACAGTGCTGGTTCTTTCTTCTGGCCGGGTTCGATACAACAGCGAATTCTCTGGCCTATATTACCTATTTATTGGCGACAAATCCAACAGTCCAAGAGAAACTTATCAGCGAAATCGATGACTTTTGTCCAGATCCAGTAAGTGGTGAAACGATAGGCCAGTTTCATATCGCGTACTCTAGTTAAAGTCATACTTAACGCAATGTTAAAGTCTATTCCTTAAACTTCTACTTTTAAGTACACGTATGAAACCAATCCAATGTGATTTGATTCCCGCAGAATGTGGGGCGTCGCCGGACCGGTAGCTCAGTGGTAGAGAAATGGCGCGTTAAGCGGAAGGTTGCGGGTTCGAATCCCACCCTGAATCAAGTCCGTTTTTCTCTTTACTCATTCAGTTTATCTGCTATGGGCAGTGAAGGAATTCCGTAAAAAGAAACGGTCACCTGTAGTTTCACCTTGATTCCTATTTGTATTCATCTTATACTGTATTTCCCGCATTTTCTTTGAAATTCAAATGGTATTCGATTAGCAAAGAGCAAATAGCAACTAATTTTCCAGCGTGGCAAACAACATAACCCCTAGGCATCAAGTCGCGATACATTACTGTGATCGGCAACCTATAAATTAAGATTTGGACAAGTTGGTTCATTTTCAGGCAGACGTCACCTACGAAGTACTTCAGCAGATGCCATATTTAAACCAAGTTACCAAAGAAGGACTGAGAATGTTTCCTCTTGCATCGTTGTAAGTATTGAGATTATTGATTAGACATTTGCACCCAATACATTAATTGTTGAGCGGACATTGAAATTAATGAAAGCGGCGGTTGTGGTATAGCCGCTCTCTTCTCGTGATATGGGAGCATTGACTCAATTCTCTTCCTATATGAGCAGCTGAATTATTTCTTTATATACTTTTTTATACTTTTGAATGACTAAAATTAACCTAATATTACTTCCATTTTGCGCATTTTTTGCTGGAGTGATGATCTACATTTCGCACAAACAGGTAAACCTCATACAGTACCCCATACAGTATCCCGACAGTACCTTATCCGTAATCAAATATTTCAGTGTCCAGTCGCGAACAGCGGTCGCCGATTGCGTGGTAGGCGATGGTATCAAAGTGCCCAAGGGTCTGGCAGTCATGATCGACGTCTGGTCAATCCATTACGACAAAAATATCTGGGGCTCGGATGCCGACAGCTTCAGACCGGAGCGCTTTGAAGAATCGGATGAAGATACCACCCGACCACCTTTATCGTATATTCCCTTCGGTGTGGGACCACGCATGTGCATTGGGATGCGCTTTGCCCTTCTAGAAGAGAAAATGGCTCTCGTGCACATCCTGCAACGATTTCGTTTGGTCGCCACGAAAGATACAAAGGTAAATCAGGTTGTCTGTAAATGATTGTCAGACAGCTTTGGTGAGTTTATATATTTTGCAGCAGTGCAAATGGGATGTAGCTGCGCATAAAATGGAAATGAAATTGCTTCTTAATTGTGCCGAACGGCTCCAAAATAATCTGTATTTCTTCATATTAGGCTATTATTAACTAACTAATATTGCACAAAGGAGCAAACCGAATTGTGCCTGACATCACCTTATTAGAGTAATAATTGTCTCAATACAATTTTCGTGATTTAGTTGGACATACTACTTCGTGATCCGGGTACAATATCACCAGAAGAAATCGTCCTACGGTTGGAAAGACGTTCAATTTGAAGCCGGTTAGGACGCACAATGATGAAACTCCTTGATGTTTTGTTTCATATAACACTGCGCACTGTATTATTCGTTGAACAAAGTATTCACTCACCTACAGTAACCAGACACCCGTGCTACTGGTGAGGCCAATTAGGCCATGGCTTGAGGCATCGAGCAAAAGTCTACTCTAAAGGGGCTTTACACAAATCATGGGCGTAGATAGAGCGCAATTGACTTTTTGCACGACAATCGAAACCCGCAAAGCAGGAAAGCTAATCAGTGTTACTGATATTTAGAGTCAATTAAAATTAAAACTAAAAGTATAATAAAAATATCACTGTTGACCGCCTCTTTAATGAGAGGGACCGTAACATTTGAAATAACCCCCGATGAAACTAACTTTTTAAAACAACATTCTTCATAATCGGAGATCCTACTGTTGAAATTTCGTGTAATTTAGTTAGTTGATTGCTGCGACATAACAAAAAGAATAAGTGTGTAATTTTTGGTTCACCCCGTCGTACGTGCATTACAGCACAAGCGAATCTGTCCCTCCCCGGTTTCGGTTTCCAGCTGTATGCCTGTCAAAGCAATTTTATAAAGTCAACAGCGAATCTTATTTTTGTCGCAACCAATTGATAACAGTAGTCACTAGCGAGCTGAGAGTAGATCGTAAATGCTCACTGCTATTATCTAAGTTTACAAACGATAACAAATGGCAGTAAAAATCGGCGTTCGCTTCGGTTACCGTGGCTTACCGTTCGGTAAGCTGTATAAAGGTCGCGATCAAGTACCCTCTTTTGTTTGATCAAGTTAAGCATAAAGTGAGTTGCCAGCTGCTCGCGTGACAATCAGATAAACTATAATAGTATAATAAATCGTTCAATACGAACAGAACAGATGAAAGCCTACCGTATTTCTCGACCTCTAACTTGATCGTAAATATCCCCGTACCTCAGAGAATCATCGATGTACCAGGCTAGAAAGCAAACGGTATTACGCTTGCAAAATAATCCTATTGGCCAAATGGCCGTCCTTTAAAAGATCGCCCCGCAAAAAGTGTCCTTGCCGGCAATGAAGCACTACCTGATACTTTAAAGCAGTTAGATTAGTAGCGCAGCGTGAACTTGCGCGCACCCTCCTAATCAGAGGTGTAACCGGAGGTCTAGGGGACCGGACCCCTCTGGCTTACCCCCTCCTCCCTAGAAAGTCCAGAAAACGTTTTTGCTAAGCAATAGCAAAAAAATTGTGCGATTTTTTGAATTTGTGCCGAAATTTCGACACAAAGGTACCGTTCCCTCCCGCCCCCCCCCCGAGAAGGTTTAGACCCCCTGGCCTCAGATACCCGTTACGCCTATGCCCCTAACTAGGAATTTAAGCTTGGCAGAAAAACCGAAATTGTCGAGACCGGGAACTTCTGGGATTGGCCAAACCAGAAAATCCTGGATCTTTCTCGGGGCCTCGAGAACCGGGCCTACATCACTGCTCTTAACTTGTACTACTTAAGGTGACATCAGATAATCAGCCTCTTGATATTCATCAGCGTCCTAAAAAGACTAGTTGTCCTTTTTGATTGAATCAGTTATTATTTATTATTCAAATACGAACATGATGCATGAAAAGTACACTGACAGCAGTACTGATGAACCTCCTCCGTCCGTATGTCGCAAATCCTGCTGTGCTACTCCAGCTTCACACGGAATGTATGCGTCGCCGAATTTTGCACATCATCCTGGTACTGTGCTCTCGTCATATACAGTATATTTATGATATTTACGTTCAGATGCTTCGATGTCGGATGCGACAGTATTGTTGGCGTTAGAAAGGTCGCAGGCTAAGTATGCAGACATGTGCATTGGAGACATTTTAACGAGTCTGCAGCATTTTCGCGATTTGCACCCTGGAAATGAAAAGTTCGAATTTCCCAACTATGGCCATGGTCATACACATCGTGATGCGTTTCGACTCAAGGGCACAATCCCCGTCATGTACAAGGTACTGTATTATTGCAGCGGTTTCCATGCTAAATCATTTCCTATAAATTTTTTAATGACATGCACAATAATAAATAGAAATTAAAACTTTTTTCAGGGCAATCTGCTCAGCATCCCAGTAGCCCTGTATTTGTGGGACACATATCCATACGACGGTCCTATCTGTTTCGTATGTCCAACGGCAGACACAATTATCAAACCGTCTAAATTTGTCGACGCTAACGGCAGAATCTCCTTGCGGTATCTGAGAAAATGGAGAGAGTGCAGCAACATCACTTTGCTCTTGAAGGTGGCATTTTTTGCAGCAAACTTGTGCTCTACTGTACATATGTACACTTTGAATTTCAGGACATGACAGAAGCATTTCAAGAATGCATGCCAGTATTTCCACGAGAAAGAATTACAGAAAGTCAGCAGCCGACACCTTTAATGGTGCCTCCTTATGTTACAGGAGGCCAACCCGAAAATCACACCCCATATCCGCCTACGGACGGTCTCATACCAGTGCTGAATGGCAGTGGTAGTGCGGGTTGCTCGCCGCCTTCGTCGCAAGAAAATTCAGCTGAGAGCCAGCTGTCGCAGGGTACATCTTATGCATGTACCATGTAGCGAAAGTTGGGGAGAGTCTAATAGTTTCCTGGAGTTTAATCGAGGGTCAGGAAACTTTTCAGAAAATTACGGTGTTTTTGGCGGTAAATTGAATTTACTAAAAGAATTTGAATTTCCGCCATTTTTGGGTGATTATGGTTATTCTTTACCGACCCCCCCAACTTTCGATATCTGTTACATGGGCTGTACGTTTTTCATACGAACCTGACTTTCAGGGTTTATAGCACGACGTGCGTTTATTCGGTGTAAGGTAAGAACCTTGTACTGTACGCAGAAAGAACGCCCACGGCGTCATACGTAGCTCTAAATTTTGCGCTGCCTGTAAATTTAAACCTGTAAAGTTACGAAAGCCGGAGGACAAACTTTACCTGCTTTTCAGATATTATTAATCACACATTGCTTAATAAAGCAGCAATAGGGGTGCTCCATCCAGATGCAAAGTGTGCTACTTGCGAAGGTCCAGTGCGTGGCATCCGCTTTAAATGTAAGTTATGCGATAACTTTGATCTGTGCAGCACATGCGAAGAACAAGGCAAGCACCCTCAGCATGTTAAATGGCAAATCGCTGATCCCAATGATCGCTCTTGGATGGAGGTGACTATTTTTATTTTAAGCGAATCATCAGAAAAATGCTTTCTGTTTCCCACGGAGGTTTCTTTTTGAGAAGTAATATTAGCCCTCAGACACTCAAACAACTTTTATCGAAAAAGTCTTCAGGGGGTGATTTGAAAAACGCTTTGGATTTTGGCGATTTTTATTTTTAAAAAAGAATTTTTCAAAACGATTTCGAAATAGCGCGAAAAACTTTTCGAGGTCAAATTATCCCCCAGCAGCCTCCCTGCGACTACTTCTGGTAGGATATGGGGTATACCTCACAGCTTTTGGAGTTAGGGGATTGAGAAAAATGTTAATGATAAGGGAAATGAACAGTGTTTTTGAGCAAGCCGGATTTTGGCGACTTTTTTAAAGAAAGGTCGCCAAAACGGAAAAATTTTGGATTTTGACGACCTAAAAAAGGTCGCCAACTATTGAGGGTCGAACATTTTTGGGATTACTTACCCCAACGGGACAGCCATGCTCCCAAACCGGCGCCCATCTCTAGTTTTGCTGCGCTAAAATTGCGAAGCATTGCTTCTAGCAAGGCAATAGAATCAGCCAAGAAGTGAATATAGACTGGCAGCAAGTTCCAAACGAGGGTCTGCAGCTAGCATTCGATTTGGTAGATAATACACGGCGTGCCAACGAGGAAGCAGAAGCCCATCGGCAAGCCGCTGAGAAAGAGATCGAACGAATGAAAATAGAATACGATGAGGAAGTGGCCCGCCGAGAAACAGAAGAACAAGCCAGAGCGCGCGTCCAGAGTAAGGCGCGGCAGCGATCCCTCGATGAGATCGAGCGTGTCAAGCGTGCCCTTCTTGAAAAAGAAAATGCTCAACAGCAAGCCGACGAGGAAGCAGAAGCCCATCGGCAAGCCTCTGAGAAAGAGATCGAACGATTAAGAATAAAATACGATGAGGAAATCGCCCGCCGAGAAGTAGAAGAACAAGCCAGAGCGCTCGTCCAAAGTGAGGCGCTGAAACGATCCCTCGATGAGATCGAGCGAGTCAAGCGTGCCCTTCTTGAAAAAGAAAATGTTCAACAACGAGCCAACGAGGAAGAGGCCGAGCGAATACGAAGTCAACCCAAATGCGAAAACGCGCTTCAACAGAACGCCAAAAAGGTGCGTGCAGCTGTTGTGCAAGTACCGGGTGGTGAAGGTTAACGGTTTCAAAAAGAATTTCACTTTGAACCTGATCGCTCACTCAGTGATGAGCACTCAGAGACGTGTGAGTAAAATTGAGGTCGCAAGTGAGCCTTTCTGTATTTTTTTTTTATTTTTTAGTTATTTTTCAGCTCACTGATTTTGAACGACCTTCGTCAGTGGATCTAGAAGCGTCTGCATCAGCAGAAAATTTCTCTGATCCACTGGTTGCAACACCGAAAACGCCAGAAATGCGTCTTTTTGAGCAAGAGACATTGATATTAAGGCAAAATAAATTAACACTGTGCCGCGACATGGTCATCGATGAAGTTGTGGTTGACCTTGAGAGCAAATTCATTCTCAGCAAATTTGACGTTGAAACAATAATGAGTGTAAGTCAAATAGTTTGTGAATAATATGAATTGCTATATTTTATGTTCAGTTCGTCTTACCCGTGATATTCATAAGCTTTAAAAACAAAAACTCACAAATATGACAAATTTTGATTTTCTCAATTTAGGAACAACTACATCACTGGCGAAACTATAAATTAATCGAACGACTTCAGACTAGAGGTGAACAAGCTTTGTCAGCTTTTAAAGAATCCTTACAGAAGACAAATCAAGGTCACTTAGCGGGCATATTTGTTTCAAAACAATAATACCTCGTCACGTCCCGTGTTGGCTCATGAATTGTCCAAAACCCTACACCCAAGTCCACCCATTTCTCTTCGCATTGTGATTAATGCGCCTTAGAAGAGGCCGTATGTTTGTCGACTATTGAAAATGTTATGTCACAGAATCGCGACAGCATCTACATGTATGTGTTGCCAGATTTAGACCTTTGCTTTCGTAGACAATTATTGGTAACTGAAACATTACAAGACAAGACAATTATTGGTATAATAGACAAGACAAGACAAACAAGACAATTATTGGTATAATTGAAAATTTAGGATATCGTATGTGATCACGTGTATATTGTTCCAACCACTCAAAACCATATGTGCCCACCACAGTTAATTTTGCACCCTTTTATTAATAAATAAATACATCAATAAATAAAAATTAACGAAGAACACAAGGTAGAGCCAATCTCGAAATATCCACTAAGAAAAACGTTCCATCGTGCTGCTAGGCTCCATCGCTCTATCGTTCACTCTCCAGATTTCGGTACTTGCAAAACTGCTGACACCAAAGCTGACGCTGTGAATGTATAAGGGGCTACGAATACCCCATAATTCGACAAACTAATTTTAAAAGATTATCGTCTGTAGCTTTTCTTCATGTTTGTTCATCAAGGGGGCGCACTTAAAGGTCGCAATGCTGCGACACAGACTAGATTTACAATTGCACGCTTTAATACGCATGAACTATACAGCTAACATTATATCAGAAAAATGCACGAATTCAATCTCAGTTCTGTGAAGGAGGTAGCTTCAAGAATGTAATTTACTGTTCTTGGCTCTCAGCAGTCATTCGACATGACATGAGACCCAAGCACCCTACGGAATTTAGGAATGTAGATGTGTCACCCTTCTTCGTTATTTCAATCTTTTTCCTCGTCATTTCCTTCTTGTTCCTCTAAGCGAACGAAATTGCACAGCGGTCCATCGTAAAACCAGTAATTTTGAGTTATCAAAGCAATAAATATTATCAGATTGGCAAGCTGGTATTCTACTTTTGCTTACAAAGGATTCTCATCAATAGTTAAGCTATTTTCAGTTTTAAATTACTTTGTACCTGAATGTTTACCAAGACTGTTATTTGACTTTGTACATGCTCTTCAGTAAAACATGTTTAATTGGGCAAACCAAATTATAGAGCAATTAAAATTTCCACCTTCTCTGTGATCATTAACGGCAACAATTATATTTCCTCATTTGTAAACTGGAACTAGGTTCCACTAGCACTATATAATAGTTAAACCGTCTTGAAAAGGCACATCTTCAAGCCATCGATCGAACAGTAGTGAATGCTTTCGCATCTCAAATTGCTTCCGTTCTTGCATTCTTAGGACCCTCTGAAAACCCTTGAAAAAGCCTGAGCTCATGGCCTCTGGCCTCAGCGATGATTCGGCAATGCCTTTATCATATTCTCCCGAGCCACAAGAAATGGGAGGCAGCCAGAAAACTAGGGGTGAGCTCCCCTGCACCCCAGTATCGCCTCTGAGCTAAAATAATTCCGAATCCGAAAAATCAATTCAATTCTTTTCAGCATCTCAGCTGCAATTGACAGAACCACCAATGGGATACATTGTGGATCCTGCTCCCTGCGTCAACAAGACATGGTGGCCTTGGAATCCATATTGGGTGATCCCCATTGATGATGCTTTGTGGGACAAATATACGACTCCATATTCTTTGAGTCTTTGTTTCATTCCACCCCAGTATACCTTGGAATCCAATGCTAGAGGATCTCCGCTTATCAATTTCTGTATTCGTCTGCCCTCAGTACTCATAGGAATTGTTACGAACCTGATTGTACTCCATTTCTCTTTCTTTAGCATGCGTGTTGACAAGAACTTCAAGTACTTCTTGGGGAATCTGGCTATATGTGATTTTGCTGTCTGCTTCTTCACCATGTGGGATGCCTCCATTCACCTCTTTTATCAGTCCATAGGTCTCCCCATGAGTATTACCACGTGCACAATTCAGCGCCAACCACATATTATCTTCGGTTACTGTATGTTATATGCAACTCCACTGATTTCTATTAATAGGTACGTAGCAGTTGTTCATGGGAAGACGCAAGTCTTCACGAGCCGCAATATATTTCTGATGTGTCTAATTTCTTACATTCCCCTGGTAGTATACGGTATTGTCTATGCAGCTCCTTACATTACTTCAGCAACTGTGGACATCTTTTGTGGATTTCTTCTGTACCCTCCTTATGTTAGAGAAATTCTCGCGGCCCCTTTGCCCTTTGCGTTCATTGCGGTCATTTACTGCAATTTTACGCTCTACCATACTCTAAAGGGCCATTTCGCCAGCGTTTCTGCGCAACTTCAGAAACCGGAAGAGGAAATTAAGGAGGAAAGGAGTGTCCTTCGGGCCGCCGTTTTACAGGTAAGGATGTAGTTATTTGCGTCGCCTTTTC
Organism: Plectus exinocaudatus; assembly: GCA_034698105.1. Lineage (NCBI taxonomy): Eukaryota > Metazoa > Nematoda > Chromadorea > Plectida > Plectidae > Plectus > Plectus exinocaudatus. The sequence goes on from JAQGAX010000633.1 coordinate 13,674, forward strand.
GCTTTTAGCCGGACTTATTTATGGAGCTTCACGAAGGAGTCAATCAGGTGGGGCGTTGAATAGAGACGAACAGAGAGGTGAACACCCGTCAGTCTACACAAAAACTGAGAAAATGTCCTATGTAAACGCCCGTGCGTATCTCTTCTGTTCTTACTGCACGTGTTCATGCCTTTACTGCAAAAGTTAACCGTTATTCAACAATAAATTCAACAATTTTACTGCAGTTGACGCATGTTCATACCTCTCCTTTAAAAAGCGTCACGGTATTACAGTAGGAGAGGAATGCAGGGGCCTTAAAGGTCATGATCAAAACTAGAGGTGGGAAACTGGGTAATTAGGGATATCCCCGACCGAAATATTCCTGGAGGATGATCCCCACTCTCCTCCCTAAGTCGCCTACATTCCGCCCATTGGCCAACCAACTGTGCCTACCTTTGCTTCCTTGATGGAAATTGGTCGAAAGGATCCCCGATGCCCACATTTGGTGCAGCAGCTACAAGAGGCTATTTGTAATTATTCTCGCTGTTCAACGCTCCGTTTACAATTCACTATTTTTGCATTCTTGACATTTTGAGCTGCTAATATTCTGAAAATTTTCAGGCCGTGTTACCTTTGATATTTGGGTTGCCAATAGTAATCAAGTTCGCTGTCAGATACTGGGTACATTTCGTCTGCACGAAAGAATATGAGCTCACCCATAACTGGAATCGGTACAAGCGTTGCGTGACGCGCGGGTACGGTGGTGACGAAATCAGTTACGTCACTGAACAATTGTTTTATTTTTACCCCACGGTTGATGCTCTACTCACACTTCTAGTTATCAAACCCTATCGTGTCGCTTTGAAGACTTGGTTTAAGAGAGAACGTACCCGCGTGACGCATCTTGTGTCTAGTCAACGTGAATCAAGGATGTAGGCCTGATTATCGAGGTACTGTATCGAGGTATCGAGGTCAATGAAAGATCCATGAAAGCACTTAACGATACGAGACTGATTGACAGGAAAGCGTTCAGTTCAGTGTCATATCTTAACGAAGTTTTCTCATTATTTACGCATTGCGCACCAATAATGCTTCAGCTTAGGGCACTGTAAAGCTATACTTGAAACGTGCGCAAAATTCTTATTTCTTCGAAATATAGTTGAAAATGAAACTGTCATGGTCAAATATATAGAGGTTCAGCAAAATCATTGTCAATATCAATAATATTGAGCGTCATTGAGTAAATATTTTGCTTTTAAGACATGTTTTATGTTTTCTCACTAGCTCGAGAGCAAGTGGAAAAATATAGTCACTTTTGCACTTTTGCTTTTGCGCGTTCGTGGAACCCGACTGGGTTTTGGTTTAGTACTACTTTTGCTTTTATTTTCCTTT
>JAQGAX010000634.1:0-15036 GCA_034698105.1 Plectus exinocaudatus
GACGAGCAGATGGACGCCGTCGACGGATCGCTCGCCCCCAATGACGATGATTCCGTCGAACTGACTCGCACCACCGGCGGCGCCATTGTGCGTTCACGTTTTGTTCAACTACATAACATAGTGACCCTCATGTGTGACAGTGTGACACATTTACCTTGACAATGACAACCCGGTTTATTAACATTGACGTAATTCACTTCAAAAGGCTGCACTGGGTTGTCGGATTCTTGCTTACGATAGTTATTGGGCCGGTAACATAATCGCAATACTTTTAGTCTATTATAAAGCATAGAGCTGAGTACTGCTAAGTGCTACTTTAAAAGTTTATGATACGATTGTGCTATCGGTCCATTGTTTCCATTACTTAACCGTTTTATAGTCATTACCCACATTCCTCATTGCAAGACTATTCATAGCGAGGTACCCACCCCATCTGTGAGAAACAGTCGTACAATATTACGTGGATTGGAGAAACTCAGTGGAAATGTTCGTTATTACGTGATTAATTATTCATGAGCCACTACGAAATTCAGTTCATAAAGTAAACTGTCCACTGTCCAGCGCCCTGTTTGATTAGAATAACGCGCTCAGCGGCGGCGGCCCTCCAGGGGTTAATGATAATGATCAAATCGGTCCAGCTCGCTAAATCCGGCTCATATCGCGTCTTCTAGTAATTGTGCGTCCAATCGTAATTACGGTCACTCAGCTGACCGCTCTCTCTTGCGCCTCATTTCCTGTTTCGCACATTTGCTATATTTAGGTTTCGATGCGTTGCCATGTGTGCGGCGAAAGCGACTTAAATGCGCCAACGGACTGTGAGAGGAGCAGTACGCAGGACTGCGGCTCGGAGTACGGAAATATGACCGAAGTGTACTGCTTGACGAGACAGACCAGACTCGCTAATGGTAAAGTAACACACTGTAGCATATATTTGAATTAATATTTACTAGTAGCTGTGGAAATTTGAACAGCAATACACATAATAGTGGCTTGACAGGCTCTTGGAAATGTTTTGGCATGCTGAGCATTGCCTCCGGGTTCAGAGCACTAGCATTCTCTATATACCGATAGCTTCGCACTGAGTCCCAACGTTTTTCAGGCAAATTCAGTATCGAGAAGCGCTGCATATCAAAGGAAGAACATATGCACCATTATCCAGACAGCGAGATTGTGATGAGTGGCTGTGGGTCAGCCTATGAAAACTATGTCCAGTACTGCATCTGTCAGGGCGACATGTGCAACATGAACAATCTCACCGAACAGCAGCAAATGTATCCGTCAGCGGTCACAAAGTGAGTTAGATTTAGATCCATCTGTCGCGTTTCTCATCAAGTTTTGACTGAAGACATGAATAAGCATGAGAGACGTATCTTGGGAATATAAATATGCACCTAATAGACAGCTGCGACCGTCAAAACAATTACGATAGGCATTGGAAAGTTTGCGTCAAAACAAAGTTTGTTTGTTGTCCGAAGTTTTCGGTCGTCGAAGTTTCTCATTTCGCCTCCAGCACTATATAGATCGTGGCAAGTTTGAGAGCATTCTTGAACGAAAATAGCTTCCGACAGTCAACTGTTTGAATTAGCGGAACTATTTGCAACTTAACGTCATAATGCGAGCGTCATTTCTTTCAGGACGCACCCATTCACCCAAGGAGCACCCGGAAATGCGCCGACAACACAAGAAGAGAGCGCATTCGCACAGACTAGCTTTAGTCGAGGTCCTGTTGTGCTTCCGCCGAAACAATCACCATTCCCCCAGCCACAGGATGGTCATATCACCCAAACACCTCCAGGCGAGACGCGTCAGCCTACCGATCAGCTTCGTCCTCCAAATCGAAACCATATCACCCAATCCATAGAAGTCCCGGAAGAAGACAGACAAGAAAAACCCTCCCGTACTACAGTGTCCGAACCAGAAGAACCGCGAGTCACTCGTCCCTCGTCCGAACCAGGCCGCACCACGCTTGACCGACCAATGGGACATGAACAAATGCAAGAACAACAGCGGCAAAAAGTGCTACAGCAGCAACAGCAGACAGAAATCGAACAGAACGCCGTTGCTGCAGCCAGTGCTAGAAACACGGGTCCGTTCAATCATCGATCGCAATGGAACAGAACGGCTACGGCCACTGATGACAATTCGTCGACGGCGCATCATTTGAGCCTCCTGGCGCTGTTGATTGCTGTAATTTTACCGCTGATGTGATCGTGATGTTCTCGCTGATTGGCATCAAAATTTTTGACCACCCTGGTGATTTCATTCGTCGAGTGAGAAAGTGACTCCAGTTGGTCAGAGCAGCCGTTTTCGCTCCTAATTTTTATTTTGCCTGTTATTGCTCTGGTTTAGCCTTGTGATTGCGAACATTCCCTTTCAGGCTTTATCTTTGGTGATGCTTTTGTTAATTCTGCATTGAACATATCACTGAACATACGATGATGTTGGTACAGATAAAAAGTCAGTAATTGTAAACGTGTGCACGAATTAAGAAGTGGCGCAGTCGGCTAAGTATTATTACTTGAAAATCAACCGACGACAATCATATATTAATACCACTATACAATCAGTTTCGCATCGTACAAAGGCAGGATGTCTGAGGATACCCAAAAATAATGCAATATTCACTTGTACTCACCGCTGTAAAAAATGATCATTTGACACACAAAGGATTAGATAATACATGTACAGGTATTTTGCTATACTTACGATTCAGTTCAAAATGTTTCTCGGCACTGAAAACTTGTCAATAGTGGCTAAATTAACAATAAAGCTCACATAGAGAACCTCCGTATGCGATTTTTTGGTCAGTGGTCCACAAAAAGTAAGTATAAATCCGATCTTTTCATGAAACTGATCATATTTCAGCAAAGACCTGACCAAATTTCATGAACTCTGTTAAAGAAAAAACAAGGAAATGAGATGAAATACAAAATTTGAGCTTGATTGGTACGGTGCAACTGTAGCAAAAATAGTGGACAACAAAGAAATAAAGGGACTTTCCAAACACCCTGAAGTGTAACAAGCGATGACAGTGCAATGCAAAACGACATTAACTTTGCGTTAACATAATAAATGAATTAACAGCTTGTGTCAATGAGACTACACGAATACTATATACCACAAATTAACCATGAAGCCGAAAGACATGCGGTAATTCAATCAAAAATAACAGCAATTAACATAAAAGCGGCGCAGCAGAACCATGGGGACGTGTGCCGCTCATATCGACCTTGAAAAAAACTAGAAGAATTCCCTTTGCTAAATGTCGCTGTGCCCCACTCAGAATAATTTGTGCCGCCCTTAGCTTTGAGTCCTGCCGTCGCCAGTGACTGACCGCTTATTTTAATAACAATGTGCCAAAAATAATTCAGTAAGGATCACGAAATTAAATAATTACGATGTTCTACTGCCGCAGTATTGGGCAGCTTTGCCAACGAAGATACGAAAACGAAACACTATCATCAAAAAAGCAATGAAAATAATCACTAAACTTTTTTGATTTCCTGATTTCCGTACTATTGGTCGTGCAGCTGAGCGGGTTGGTCGGAACCGACGCCGTTCATGACGGGTTCGGCGCTGCCTACCCTCGAGTTTTTCTGTTTGTATTTTTTCATCGCAATAGCAGCAATTATGAGCGACGTAAGCAGAAGGATGCACAGGGCTACGATGAGAAAGTACCACCAAGGAATATGGCTGAACCAGCTCCCTTGTTGGGAGTCTGCCGGCAAACAGCTGCCAAGGTTGCCGAAGTAGACCAATCCCGGTTCGCACTGACTGCAGTTTGGAGGTAGAAAGCCCGGGGCGCACTGACATTGGTTGGTCGTCGTGAAGTTGCCGTTCTCACAGGCGATTTCTGTATCGCAGAACGGACCTGTGTAGCCCAAGTCGCAGAGGCATTGGCCTCCGGTCTGAAAATTCAAGGAAATGTGCATCAACATACGTTTCAAGAGTACTCGCACAGAGATCAATTTGCGCTCATTCTGAGCAATTTTCAAATAGTTCCCCCCGACAGAATTGCATAATTTTATTTTGCGGCACCCGGGAAGACTCATGCGGACGCCGAGAGAAGCCAATGCTAGGATCGCCTTTTTGATTATTCTAGTTCGACATCACATCGCCAGTCATTAAGGAAGACATCTTATTCAAGCTCTTACGCAAGCTTACAGAAGCCCATCTTGATACAAGTTTTTATATAAGCTTATAAGAAGCTTATCTTATTCAAGTTTTCATATAAGCTTCTATGAGCTTAATTTATCCAAGCAAAAGAACTCTATCAACACGCCCATTCCCTGTCTTATTCGACAGCGATCTGTTGCTATGCCTTTTTCAATTGCCAGTTAATTTTAGAAGCAATCATCTCACCCCAACAGAGATGCCATTGTAGCACTTGCGTTCACTGCAGAAAATGCCAGTCCACTGAGCTTGGCACTTGCATTGGCCGTTCAGGAGCTTTCCTGTTTGGGCGCAATAGGTCGTCGTCTCACACTGCCTGCCAGTCAAACCAAATGGACAGTAGCATGGCCCAGTGTTGTTCATTTGTACGCCACCATTCAGACAAGGCTCGTACTGACATTGGTCGCCATCGAATCGTGCGGCGCATACACATGCGCCCGCAATGACCGAACCGCCATTCAAGCAAGTGACATTGACATTGAAGCCATCGGCATAGATGAAGCCGGCGAGGGCGAGTAGCAGAACAATGAGACGGGGAATACAGACGACTTCGAGCCGCCGACACATGGTCACGCTAGCTAGCCACTCGAGGATTATTGAAGCTGGCCGGAGCGTGTGGTCAGTGAAGCGAGCTGAGAATAGTTGAAGCCGCTGACCATCGCAGGACGGATGGAGCTACGGATGGAGCTTTGCATGACTATGGTAACAAAGCGACACACATGGCACCGCGCGGCTATAGTGACCATTAGTCACTCGTCGGACATAATGGACTATCCGAGGCAACTCGCGAGTGGCCACTCCACCGCTTTCTCTTCTCGCCTCTCTCTCTCTGTTGTCCAGCGGACGCAGTCGGCCGTTGAATCGATTGTCATTATCGGCTGGCTAATATAACACGACGATTGCGGATTCGATCAGGTCGACGCGTTGCTATGGCGATTTGGGCGAGCGGCTTTTCAACGGAAGGACACCGTATGGTCAATTAGTTGAGGGCGAGGATTACGTGACCGACACATAATTAGAATCACCAGGAGGTCGTCGGACTGGTCAGTGGGGAACTCATTCCGCTGACTGAGAGGCATCCAAAATCGATGAAACGCCAAATATGAGGCAGTTTGAGGATATCGCTACAGTACATTGTTAGTGCGTTTAAGTATCCGCTTATCGCAAAATTTCGCAAGATAGTGTGCGTGTGATTTTGAGAAGACTAGTCTTTGTCTTGTCGGTTAATTGGTTGAGAGCAGGGATTGGCAGTGCTTTCCATTTCTTTAATTTGTCTGTATTCAAGCACAATTCCTACAATTGTAACACGACATTAATTATGCATGAGAACAGAGCAAGCTTTTCTTTCATATTGAGGAGTGGGCGAAGTGCAAGGGGAGAACTCACGAATACAATTGTACACAAAATTGAATGCAGATAACGTCACCGCTCCGCGAACTTTCTAGTGTAAAGGTCACGTTACGATAAGGAAGAAGGGCAATTCGCCACAAACCGCGATCGGACACATGACAGCAATGCCCAAGTTACTGTTACACAGTTTACTCACTATTCCTTTCAGTTCAACAATAGCAAATAGAAATTTTGCACGTGTTGAATAAAAAAGACGCTGTATTCTACAAAACAGTACACAATTATTCATTAAACCTCCATTGATTTATTAATTTCTGCCTGTTATGCTCGAACTTACCAGGTAGCGAATGTTATCCCCAATATCTGCTGAATCGAATTATTCACCATGAATGTGGAGACTTTTCGATGCTACGTAATATTTCTGCTGACAATTGTTCTCTTCAAACTGCTATTTCTCAAAGAAGACTCGCTGTCGCAACTGAGCAATGTTAAGTTTCGACGAATTTTTGAAAAACACGAATTCAAGCTCACGGAAACTAGAAACAGCTCTAAATGGATTGTCATCACGACCATATCAATGCCAACCGGAGCGGTGAGAGCGCTTGCGGATCAGCCCGGATGGCGTGTTGTCGTAGTGGCTGATAAGAAAACGCCAGTCGATTGGGATTTCTTCAACTGCGACTATCTCAGTGTCGAAAAACAGATGAAACTTAACTACGAGCTGCTGAAGCATGTACCATATAACAGTTACACGCGGAAAATGCTTGGCTATTTACATGCGATAAAACACGGTGCCAAATGGATCTATGATACAGATGACGATAATCAACCCATTGGTATGAAAGGAAAATGCAAAAATTGAACTCATTAGCAGTGACATTTTTAGGGCTAGGTATTCAGCAGTTCGACATGACTGAAGAAATAACGGGGATGGCTTATGGGAAACTTCGAGAAGCAACTGCTGCGAATGAAGAACAGTATGTTTCGTTTATGTTTTAATGTTTTTTTTGGTTGCTCAACACTTTTTTTTTAGCACAATTGATAATCTTTTCAATCCCTACGCATACTTTGGGCAGCCGAATATGTGGCCGAGAGGATATCCGCTGGAAGAAATCCACGGCCAAAATAAAAAAGAATACTTTCGATTGTGCAAAAAACGCAATACGCCAATTATTCAACAAGGTCTTGTGACGAAAGACCCTGACGTGGACGCAATCTACCGTCTTATCAATGCGAAAAATGAAAAAGATGGCCTAAATTTGCAGTTCGATTCTCATGCACCGCCAATTCTTGTGGAACGAGGCACTTTCAGCCCGTTCAATAGTCAAAATACACTTTTTCATAAGGATGCTTTCTGGGCACTTTTTCTTCCTATTTCTGTCGCATTTCGAGTCACTGACATATGGAGAAGCTACTTTGTGCAAAAACTGCTTCATCTGGGTGGAAACACGCTGGGGTTCTATCCAGCAAATGCAATACAACACAGAAATCCTCATTCCTATTTGGCTGACTTTCAGGACGAAGCAGCAATCTATGAAGACGCGGGACGGTTAGTGAAATATTTGACAAACTGGAATTGTTCCCGCGACTCACTAGAAGGCTGCATGCTCGAGCTGAGTGAAGACTTCGTCACTGAAAGTTTTTGGTCAGAAGAGGACGTTTCAATGATAAAAGCATGGATCAAGAGTCTGAAATCAATTGGATATGAGTTCCCACGCATTCAGAATTTGACTGTTATCGAATCAAAAGAAATTCAGGATGGTTGCAGAGACACTTACCTGCAATTTTCGACCGTCACAGATGAGCAGAGAACAGAATTAGCGCGCAACTCTTTCAAAGAATTAGGCGAATGGTGCTCGGAAACGCTTTCATTCGTGGACACTTGCATTCAGTCAATCAATTTATCGCCTGATGGAATTTGGGGAAAACTCCGTCGTGACACCGCCCTGATCATCACGTCCTACGATACATTTAACTCTTGGATCAGCATCTTGCAGCGATTGTACGAGCCATTCTTCGCTACCGTAATCTTCTGCGGTCCCTACCGGCAGGACTTGTTTTCATCAATCTTTCCGCAGGTGAAACCATTCAGCTATATTAATGTGGCGTACGAGGAACTGAATGGAGGATTTCGAGCGTATATTTGCGCGATCAAAGCGATCGAACTACGATTGCAAAACATTGACGGTTATATGGTAATATCCGACGATACTGTGTACAATTTTTGGAACGACATTGACTTAAGCAGATTTCGATTACCGGCGCAGTTGAACCGGGACCAAAACGGCCACTGGTGGGGCGGGGCAATCAGTTTGGAAGCGCTGGACAAGAGCGCAACCATGATTAAAGATCAAACTGAATCGAATCCATACTCCGAACTCGCGCAAGTTTGGAAGGTCTATTCTAAGGCCGTTCGAGGCGACGGGTTCTCTTTGATAAAAGAACGCGATGTTTGGGCGACTGCAAGAATGTACTATCTGCCGAAAAATAACGAAACGGTGTTTTACGGACTAGCCAATGTTTTCTTCGACGCCAAGCTGTACAGTGACATTGCAGTACCAAAACTAGCCGCTGCTTTTAAGTGGCTCGATTATTACAAGAATGCAAACTTACAGTAAGCAATCTTCATATAAATAAGCGATTTAGAAGTATATAAGATAGCAATTTCATGACTTATATAAAGAGAAACGAGAAGCTCTTCCACTGACTTCTAATAAGAGTCATAATTTAGTCGCCGCCCAAAATGGGCGTTGGGACGTAAGGCTGAAAGCACGCAAATTACAATAGCAAAATCAGTGAATTCATTCGATACCTAAAAAATTTGTTCGATTGAGGTTAAGTTCCCATTCAAAAAAGGTGACGGAGATTGAAGATTGCTTTCCCATAACTAATGTCGGTAGACGCATTCATGAACATCGCTTTAGTGACGTCGATACAGACAGATTCGTCAACCTCTTTGGTGGCGATCGTGACAACTGGGAGGAGAAGTATCGCGCTGATCTTCTCTTTCTGCATCCGGTAAAGCTGTCAATGGCTAAAAATGTTACTGAACGACAGAAGTACTGTAGCCGCGTGGTTCGCACATTCCATCAAGCCATCTTCAATTCAACGAAGACTGAAAAGCAGTAATTTACTTTCTTCAATTAATGAAGTAGACTAATGCCATTTCATTTTTATGAAATAAGCCGCCTGAATTTCTTTTCTCATGGTGGTCCATTTTCAGGCTGAAGGAAATTTATGCAGACACAACTAAGAAGGCAACAGAATTGAAATCAGCGATCGAAGAAAAAGACGTGATCATCAACATTTCGGATGCGGTGCGAACCATAACTTGACCTCGGTCACTTGTTATCAGAAATCTTTTATTTTAAAGAATGTCATTTGAAAGCAAAAATCCCTTCACCGGTCTTGACAGAGATTCAACAAGAAATTTCAGGTGCTGACACCGAATGAGATTACAATGGATTGCTGCAAACATGCCAAAGAGATCGATAAAAATTGCTACGATTACTGTAGCTTTGAAACGTTCAATGCGACAACGGTAAGATAGCGCTACACTCGCCGACTTTCAGTATTTGTTATTCACTACTTTGTTCTCATTGAAGATTGTACAACTGGTTACGAATCCCAAGAGATCTTGCAAACTGTCAATGGAAGGTTTTTCGAAGATCGTTGGGTGTCTCTCTTCCAATCAAGACCATTCTGAATGTTGTATGAAAAAGAAGGTGCACAAGACCGTCGCTGGAGAAGTCTGTCTCGATTTTTGTACTGGCACATTGGTAACTGGTCGGATTCATGAAATGAAATATCTTCCCTGCCTGGCAGCGTTTGATTCGATATTTACTTGCTACAAAGATTTCATGATTTCTGTGATAAGGAGTTCAAGTGATTTGTAAATCTGTAGAATTGTTGTTTTTCCGAACGTTTTTGCCTCTCATAAATAGCACAGTCATTGGATGAAAGGCATCAAAATACAACATCGCGGAGCAGGAAGTCGACATCGGTTTCAGTTGGGTACTTCCATACAGGATATGAATTATTTCAGGGAACCTTTGGGAAGTGGATACTCTAAGATAACTAACAGTATTCTGTATGCGATGAACGAATTGTCTGCGAATTGCAATTCTCTACACAAGACTTGACAGGTCGAGGAAGGCAGAGACGGGAATCGATGGGTAGCACATCGCCAACTGTGCGACCTTACACTGACGCAGCGAGGCATCGCGCGTCCATAATTCTGTAGACAGGTCCCAGTCCAACTCACGTATTCCGAGTTTCAATGTACTACTGTTTACTAATTTTGAGACCGCAAAATGATATGCGGTTTTGATGTTCACTGATATTTGATTGCGAGGAAGAATCAAGCTAATTAAGTGAATTTGTGCCATCATGAACGCGCGAATATTGCGAATGTTATCCACAATTCTGCTATTTATATTTATTTCGATGTTGTGCTTCCTGCGTGACATGCAACCGGAAAAATTTCCCGAATTTACAAGTATCAGCGCCGATAAATGGATTGTTATCGTGACAAATTCTCCGCCGACCGATGCTATTAAAATTTTTGCTGATCAAGAGGGATGGAGAATCGTCGTCGTGGCGGATAAAAATGCCCCCGATGACTGGGATTACTTTAACTGTCATTTTCTTAGTCCTCAAAAACAGAACGAACTCAACTATCGCATTGTTAAATATCTTACCAATGACAGTTATTCAAGAAAAATGATAGGTTATCTGTATGCGATTGAAAATGGAGCTCAATGGATTTATGACGCTGACGATCAAGTGATACTAAAAACAGGTTTAATTTGAGTGTTTGTGAGCGAATCATAATTTCAGCTTGGCAAGCTTGTGTGTTTCGAATCCCAAATTTGTGAAATATTCAACAGAAGCAAAGAGTTTTGCTATCAACAAATTAGCCTCGAATTCAAACGTTTAATTCGATATTGTTGCTACTCAAACTTGTCTTACTTTCGAACTATTTCTTTCTTTGCAATTTTAGGAATCGGAGACCAGTTCAGCTTTAAGCCTGTATACTCCGGTATGACGTATGGATTGCAAATGTCTTCGAAATCGAATGTGAAAAAGTAACATATTTTAAAAATATTCTTTGTGGCACAAATACAGTGCAAATTTTAGCTCGAACAACCTTTTCAATCCATATACTTATTTTGGTCTAGCCAAGAAGTTATGGCCAAGAGGTTATCCACTGGATCAGATCAGCGTAAGAAACAAAGAAGACTACTTCCAATTATGTAAAAATCGCAAAGCACCAATTATTCAGCAAGGTCTTTTGGCGCATGAAACGGATGTGGACGCGATTTACCGCATTGCGAATTCAAAAGATACTGGCAGCGGTCTAAATATCAATTTCGACCCAAAAACTCCCCCAGTACTCCTGGAGGGAGGCACATTCAGCCCTTTCAACAGTTATACCACACTGTTTCGTCGAGAAGCTTTTTGGGGTCTTTTTCTTCCAATTTCGGTACCCTTTCGTGCCAGCGATATCTTGAGAAGTTACTTCATGCAGAAATTGCTTCAGTTAACTGGCGATACGCTGAGTTTCAATCCAGCGAATGCGGCGAGATATGTAAAACCGCTGTCTTTTCTGGATGATTTCACGCAGGAAACAGTACTACATGAAAATTCTGAACGAATTGTTCGCTTTTTGTCTGCATGGAGTTGCACGAAGTCTACATTGGAAAAGTGTTTTCTTCAGCTTTGCAAGGCATTTTCTTCAGAGGGCTTCTGGTCGAACGACAACGTTGCGCTCATTGAGGCGTGGATATCTGATCTCAAAGCTTTAAAATATCGTTTCCCGCCACTTATTTCTGGAGTCAATGAATCATTGAGTTGCAGAAGTGCATTTCTGAAATTTTTGCCAGATGATATTGAAGAACGAACTAAGATGGCGCAGAAATCATTTGAAGACTTGGAGAAATGGTGCACAAAGGTGCAGCCACCAAAAGGAAAACCTTCGAAACCATTGATCACCTTGCCAGAAAAAGGCATTTTGAGAAAACTTCAGCGTGATACTGCCCTGATTATCACGGGCAATCACCCTTTTGGAGCCTGGATCAGTCTCCTACAGCGATTGCACGAACCATTCTTCGCTATTGTAATCTTCTGCGGAACATTTTACCGTCATAAAATTAATCCATTGCATGAAGTGACTGGCTTTCCACCCATAATGTCGTTTAGTTACATTAACGTGACTGAAGAAGAAATGCAAGCGGGCTATCGCGGTTACATGTGTACTTCGAAAGCAATTGAAATGAGCTTGCGCAACATTACAGGCTATGTGGTAATGTCCGATGATACGGTATATAATTTTTGGAATGATCTCGACTTGAGTCGCTTTCGTCTCAACCAAGTTGGGCGACAAATCAACCTGCCATGGTGGTCATATGATGTTGGATTGGCAGCGATGAACAGGTCCGTTCCTCACTGCGACCTGATCACTGAGGCTCGTATTACTGTATAAGTAACCGTAAATTCGCTATAGATATTAGAACGAGTTTTAATTTCTGTCACTGTTCATATTGCTGATTCTGAACTTTACAGAACAGTTGACATTCTGCGAAACAGGATCGGTTCAGCACCAAACTCGAATCTGGCTATTGCTTGGAATGCATATTCGGCGGCGGTCGGAGGCGATGCCTATGCGTTGCTCAGCGAACGCGACGTCTGGGGTCTCTCCGACTGGTACTATATACCGACGGCCAACTCGACTGTGTTCTATGAGCTGGCTGAAGTGTTCTTTGAAGCACAACTTTTCCACGAGATCGCTGTACCAAAAATTGGCGCGGCTCTTCAGTGGCTGGATTTCTATAAAACTACCAATAAAACGTGAGTTAGTTCGCAAATTAATGCATCTGAATTATTGACCCCTTGGCGATTGACAATCTAGAGAGAAGAATGTAATCTTCACTTCGCCCCGTGAAGGCAGACCCTTAAATACGTTGCCGCGATAAAAAAACCAATAGATTGGGAGTAATTTTTTCTGATACTGGGGCCAGTTCCCTTGGGAAAAATTCTGGATCCGACAGCTTTTCTAACAAAGAGTTTTTTTTAGCGATATCGGAAACTGTCTTCACATTTGGACAAAAGCGCGCAACGTCTGGGAGCAGCACTACAATAAAGATCTGATTTATTTTCATCCAGTCAAACTTTCCTTCATTGGCTATACGGCGAGCGACCGACTCAACTACTGTCAGCATATTGTGCATACATTCCACGATGCGATCGCTAATGCGACAAAAAATTGAAACTCAAAGCTTTCAAATGACATACTGATGCAAAAAGTGATGTTGCAACTTTTTCGAGTATAAAAGAGCATGTCCTTGAAATACTGTATATGAAATGAGTAAGAATAATAATGAAATGAAGATAAATCATCTGTTGATGCATGCATGTGGATTCTTTTTAGTTTCGATAATTTAGAAAATGAAATTGCACCATGAAACTGGAGAGCTCAAATTCTTTGCTTCTTCCCAAAACCAAACGAACACCAATTCATCGCTTCCCTTATAATATTAGTGTTTAAATCGCGCTGCCTTGCTTTCAGTGTGCTCTTTGTTGTATGTCCCAGTCCCGTCAATTCTCTCATAGGCAATGAAATCCGATTATTTATTTGTTGCGGTCAGACAATGCGTGCAACGAGCTCATCAAATCGTCCGTTATGCACCGCAATGAACTCTGTGTGCGCCACCAAGGTTAATGGTATCCGTTTGTAAAACTGTGCGCGACCTCTAATTCATCGGTCGGTCGCCGCAATCTGAGCGCACGTCCTCATGCAGAACTGCATGCGTAATGCGGACTCGGTCACTGCTCAAACGCGATCGATCGACTGCGGTCAGCGACGCAGGAAGACCAATTGTGTACCGTCAACAGTTTCCTACTGGTTCTGCAATTTCAAGAGTTTAAGGGGACAGGATGATTTGGGAAAAGGGCTGAGGAACCTAGGTAAGACGTTGTAGTGCCAGATGGTTTATGTAATACTCTCCCAGCCTCAGTGGAGTCGTGAAGTGATAAATCTTATGTAGACAAATACAGAGTATGGAGACAATCGCTTTCACCCATCAGCCACATCAGCTTGTATGGTGTGTCCGCTGTTCAGTTAGTTTGAATAGGCCTAACTGCACCACTTTCGGAAAAGTTCTCCTCTGCGCTTTATCTAAATAAAACTTCTCTAACGATGATTTCTAGTCAGAAATAATCTCAGTGTTTGTTGTATGCATTGGGTATATTTCACTGAAAATTTCAGGGACTTGCATTAAGAAAGCACAAAAAAATACAGTAGCGTGCTGGCTACGTAGTATTCTCTCTGCCAATTTGCTGCAACGATATTCTCCAAAGTACAAAATTCGATCTCCGGCCGATTCCGCTCAGCATTCGATGCCTCGAATGATGAAGAGGCTTCGACTTTTTCTCGCTACGATGCTTGGCATCATGATATTCAAACTGTTGATTGTGAGAAACCAAGTACATATTGTTGAAGAAGTTTCGAACACTGTAGAAGAAGCAGTGAGCGTTACTCTGAAATTGGTCGAAGAAAGTAGTCCTGTGCCAGTTGTCAATGTGGCGGCTTTACCACCAAAGTCGGTCGAAATAGTGCCGGATATTGACTCCGAGGTGAGTTTTTTATGAAACATTTTTTGCAATACTTCACAAATTGAAGGATTTCGACGAACTGTACCGGGTTTTCTCCAAATTAAAGCGTGGACTTATATTTGAGGAGTGCTCCGAAAGCACTTTAATATGAAGCCACGGAAATTAAGCATAGGTGTAATCAGGGGGTCGGACCCCCTCGACGGGAAAACAGTTTGGCAACTTTCTAAATTCGCTCCGAAATCCCGACACGAAGGTACCGTACCCTTCCCCTTGGGCTTCGGAAACCGGTTAACCTATGATATCAAACCAAGGCTTTTTGCAAAACCTGATACCACCAAAACTTGAGTGAAATCCTTGCTTTTTCAGACTGCTGAACTGAATCAGGTAACTAAGAGCTGCTGTCGAAAGGCTCCTGACATTCCTGAATCATGCTACGGACTCTGCGCTTTCGATAAACTTAATTCACAAACGGTAACGAAATTTTGCTATCGCTTTTCTTTTGTAGTTTAAAAGATAATTTTTTTTGAGAATTTTTTTGGTGTTCATTGATCGCCATCAATGGACACAATTAAGACTCTTAATTTTTGAGGAAATTTACTGCGAGGATGAAGGCCCAAAATAAATGACAAGGGATCACCCTTTGAAAACTGTTGACTTGCTTCCTAGATGACGATTCTGCCCCACCGATTTTCGATTTCTTGCTGCGCTTGATTACCTCTATACCCCCTACCCCCATACCAACATCTGCTGCGGGCATGCTGTCTAGAAGTTACTGTTATGTAGGTTTCTTGTGATCCATCCTCTACCATTTCCTCCTCCGCCTCAAAAAGAAACCTCAAAAAACCAATGTTGTATCTAATCAATTGTTATAATATCAATATAACATACTAAAAGGCTTTT
>JAQGAX010000635.1:0-15032 GCA_034698105.1 Plectus exinocaudatus
TTTTGTTTCTCGTCATTTAGATGAAATAACTTTTACTGAGAGTATTCAAGTTCATGCATGTCTGTGAGGAGCTGTTGTTCATATCGAAGGACGTATTAGTGGCTCGGCCTTGTGATGAGCGAACAATAAATTCTTCGAAAAGTGAGATGAGACTAGAGGATATTAAACCTGCTGACTGGAGCAGAACCAAATTCGTTATCCTCTGCCGGCCAAATGTCAACTACACTTTTTCAGCGGTGAGATTGTTGATCAAATGACCGGCATCTTATTGGATTGCGTGCAAATATCGATTTAATTATCTACCTTGCAAGCATTTGCCCATCGACCAACTGTGAGCCTCACTGGATTCGGATATCGTAGCGGCGCATTGAAATGATCAGAACTTGCTTTCTCTATTTCAATTCAGACAAAAAGAAATTTAATCCAAAAAGAGTAATCACAATGGTAATATGAATCAATGATTATGGTTTCATGCGGGCGTACAATTCCACTGCAAGGTCTGGAAACGACAAAAATAGCTCTTTCCAGTTTTTCGCATTTCTCAAGTCGGAAACATTCTCTTTGATGAACTTAATGGCAGCTTCTCTGAGATCCTTGGTATAATGGCGATCCGCCAGCATTAAACGTCCACACACGTTGTCTTCAGAAAGCGAAGAACGTAGTTGAAACACACAGCTTTCCTTGAGCTCCTCGATTCCGTACTTGTCGGCGACCGTAAGCAGTTCCTCGCCGAGCTCGTTCAGATTATTGACCTTGCCGCAAGAGACGTAACGCACCAGTTCCTGCAATGTGAAAAATCAACTAGTTATCAAATTTCAGTGCTGAATGTTTGAGTGACCAGGTAAATTACGCTACTCTGTTACTGGCGGTTTTTTACCACCCCCCCTTTTTACCATCAATATCTATACGCTAAAACATTACGAATTCTTGAGCGACATGGAGCCTCCGCAATCCCCCTCGCTCCTTAATCACGACGTTTCCTCTGAACAACCCTTACAAAAGGCGTAACCACAAAGCGAAAATCACACCATAGTTGCATGCGATATTCCGTTTGTGATCGCGTAATAATGAAACCTTATCCAAATAGTATATCAATTAATCACAACTACATCTGTTGGGTATTGAAAATTGAGCTACCTGCATAACAGCACTGCTCGCATCGCTGATACCGACTCTTCCTGTTCTTGCTTCCACAGTTTCGCTCTGGAACATCGCGCGAAAAACTGCACTCTGGCTAATGAGCGGGAATCGCCAGGCGGGCACCTCGATGCCATCGATGCAGACGAACACGCAGTCAGAACATTCCTTCGACAGAAATAAGAGTTCCTGTTTCGAAAGCAATCCCTCGCTGCCAGCCAAAGGTCTGTATTCAAACTGCGTCAACTCGCAAATGACAGTCAACTTGTTATTGATCAGGAAACCGTTTGAAAGTTCCAAAATCCTGCTGCGCTCAATCAGCTTCGAAGAGCCAGCATATCGCCACAAATCAAAATAATGATGTCCTGTCGAAATGAGAGAGGCCGATTTCAGCGCGTTCACGACGGTGAACGTAAAGGACACGTGAATGGCGGGTCGCGAGAACACAGCTTGTTGTAAATACAGAGCAATGTATCCCTTGTTCGCCTCGCGATAGCCGTCAAAGTGCAGGTGCATTATCCAATCGCAGCTATGTTCGAGTCCTTTAAAAGTCGGACTTTTAATTGAACCTGTCTTCGACGAGAAGTTATCGATCGTCCAATTGAATTCGTCCAGCTTGTAGCTAAATCTTCTGACCTCGGTCGTGCAAGCAGCCGATGCTCGAAAGTCCATCTTTTAACTCTAAACACATACATACAGAAATAAAATGAAGGTTGCGAGAATCGAACCAACGCCCGCGCCCTGACACTAGGCCTTGAGAAAAAAAGTCTACTTGCACAATATTTCTAGGCCTATCGGAGAATCTGGCCTACTCTCTGTCCCACGAATTCTTCACCGGCGTAGATGAGACGCAGCTAATTCATTAGGCTATGCGTTCATCAACTGAACCGCAAATCAAGAACCGAAGAATTGGGCTTGGGAAGAAATAAAACTTTCCTCTCCATTTCCGTAGAAATTTATATCTCATAGATGTCAGTACCGTATTAATGGGCATTGGTATCGTGCCATAATTGGTTCGTAGGTAACGAAGTAACAGTTGTTACTCTTGGCAATCAAGCTGTTACTAGCAAAAGGCTGCCGATGTACCAGGTATTACTTGGCAGGCAGCCTACGAACACTTACTTATGACACGATGCCTGTAACCGACGCATAACTTAGCACTCAGCGAAACGCGCCACTACCGTGCGCAACATTGCCTGAAAATTGCTGTTCAAATCGAATTCGACGTTTCGACACGTTCGGGGACGATGCGCCCCAAAACTCTGAAATTAAATCCAGTATTAATGAATATACCGGTAATCGTACGCTTTGCTTGTACGTACTTTAGCGTTGGCTTCAGGTTTAGGCTTAGGCAGCGCGAGCGAAGCGAGCTTATAGATTATGCTTATGACTAACTAATGCGATCTTAGTGGGCGACGCGGAGCGTATCGTTTCCATTCTGAATTCAAATGTGATGGCAGTGATGCAGTTATTTACTGCACTCGTCACCCACGGTAGCGCGCATCGACAACTTTTTTAATAAATTTGCCTGCCTTCGTTGCTAGATTGTACTTCGATATTGCCTCGATATTTTAATTATCTGCTATTGTAATCGTATTGCGAACAGCACTTCTTCCAGGAAACTCCTTCCGGTATCATCTTATATCGACCGCTCTCTATCGAGTTCCTTGAACTTGAC
Source organism: Plectus exinocaudatus (assembly GCA_034698105.1). Taxonomy (NCBI): domain Eukaryota; kingdom Metazoa; phylum Nematoda; class Chromadorea; order Plectida; family Plectidae; genus Plectus; species Plectus exinocaudatus. The sequence continues at coordinate 2,816 of JAQGAX010000635.1, forward strand.
TTGAAATCGGTCGTCAACACTTTTTTTATAAAAACAGGTACTTTTTTGAAGGCACAATAGATTTGAATTAAGATCGCGCCAGGGATTATGGGTAATAAACTTCCTTGTCACGCTATACGATGATTGATCGATTTGTTTGAGCGCCTCGCTTTACGCGTCACGACACTAGTCACTATATAAACCAGTAACATTGACGTCGACTCAAAGGGTCTTCATTTCTCGTGTTCTTCTCGCGCGCGATTCGCATCTTCCGCATTTCACCTTTTTCGAAAATCGACAAACTTGGTTGGCAGTTGATTCGGCCTTGCGCTGTTAGTGTTCCTTTTTCGAGTTTTTAATGTCAATGCGTGTCATTTGCTTTGTAGTTTTTGTTTGCGTTATGTCGCTTTCAGCAAAAGAGGGACGCTGTCGAGGATGGGTAAACATTCGAAGAACGGGCAGTACATAAGAACGTCACCAGATAAAAGCAGCAGCATACAAGGCAAGTTTGTAGAGTTCTGCTAGCCTCTTTCAGGTGGTGGTAAATTCGGACGAATTTACAATGGTGCATTAACTGCGCTTTGAGCCTGTAATTTGAGCTTGAGTATTATTAATCATACTGAAGTACTGCTCTTCAGTTCGTGTTGTCGCTGAACCGACGGACTGCGTGTTCATCTGCAGTGACGGCGTCGAGGTGCCTGCCTGGCGATTCCCGCTCATCAATAAGAGCTCCATCATCCGCGCGATGTTCGGAGACGACACAAAGGAAGCGAAAACGGGCCGAATGAATGTCAGCGATGTCAGCAGCGCCGTCATGCAGGTAAATACGTCACGCCATTTGCACGAGTGATTTCAACAATTTTTTTCGTTATTAGATGTTTAACTATTCGTTTGTTTTACTTATCAAGTTAATGTTATAATTTAATGTGGCTGCTATTTTTGCCTAAAAATGGCACTGTGAATCGCAAAAATTCTGTCAATTTTGATTCTGCTTGTAGGAATTGCTTCGATTTGCGTGCTACGGAGAAGTGGTCAGTTTGACCGAGCTGGCCGATGAGTTGCTCGTCGCCGCTGACAAGTACGGAATCGGCGATCTCAAGGATATCTGCGCTCATCACTTGCAGTCAACGTTGTCCGACGAAAATGCCTGCCCCAGATTGATGTTTGCCGTCCGTCACAATGTCGAGAGCCTCAAAAATGCCGCTTTCCAATTTATTGCTAAGAGCTCATGCCCAATGAATGATATGAACGCTTCGGTGGATCTGTTCGGGAAGTATCCTGACGTAGCTGTCGAACTTTGCAACTTGTTTTTGACCAAAAAGTGTGCGTAATGTTATTGTCATACTCTTCTCTTGTTTTATGAAAATGACTTTTAGTAAAACTTGGATATTAAGATCCAATGCAGCCCACAACCGAGTGAGTGTGACCATGAGAGTTTCCAAGACGCTCGAACAAGACTGTTATTAATGTACTGTATTAACCAGGCTGATTTTGCAGCATGTTCTGTTATTGAATTGTGCCGTTCGTCTTCGAAGATTACAGGGTAGATACAAATCGTTGGTTGCAGTGCAAGGCGGCCTTCGTGCAAATTGATCGGCCAGCCGGCCAATAGGAAGGGCGCTGCGCAGGAAGTCTATCGATAGCCAATCCCCCCGCCACCGCTACAGTAATTGCCCAGGTTTTCTGTTGCTGACTGGCCGACTGGGTGGCGCACATAACCATGGCACATTTTGTTAGCCTGTAAGCTATTTAAATCTCTAAACCGATTTATCAAATATTGAAAGACGGTGGATGTATTTCAAAATTTGACTAATTTTATTTTATTCATCTGTAATTTTTTCTTTTTGACTTTATTTAACTAAAACATTGAGTTCTGACAAAAAATCCATCTGAAATCGAACTTTTTTGAAAAATGCTGGAATATTACCGAGTGAAAGTGATTTTATGACAAGTTTAAATATTTTCACAGCAAGTGTCACACATTGACTTCGACGACAGCATGACCAGCCACGATCGCCGATTATGCTGCTCCATTGCCTCTGCCAAATACATCATAGCACTGGCGCAGACATGCAAGCACGACTACCTAAAACTAGCCCAGCTTATCAACGACCACTCGGATCTTTGCATGGTGCAGAAGCAGTTCTACACAGAGCTGAGAAAGCTGTCATCCCTACTTATGCTCCTTGGTGCCGATTGCCATCGGGAACAAAGAAAGATATGGTCAGCATTGCGGACGCGTTTGCAACCTACTGCAAATCGTTCTGTCGCGCACTTTGCATGTCAGAAACCTGAGCAATTGTTGACATGTTCTTGCCTCTGACAGAATAGAACATCAGCAACCTGAAGCCGCCATTGATGCTGCACCTATACCTTGAGATATAGGCGATCAATAGCTATGCATATGCGCTGGAAACCGTTTGACACCAGCAATTCTGCAGCACCAGCCATTGAATTGATTGTACTTTGGGGCCGTTTATCGACCTACTCCAGCGTTCTCCCTTTTCTGGTTGAGCACAGCTATAATGTCATAGTGTCGCGCGTATCGATTTTGCACTGCGCTTCCAGACCAGGGGTGCGGAACGTATGCAAAGGGGGAACGCTGGGGTTCGATTATGAATGACCCGTAGCATACAATTCATTTTGTCAATAAGCGCCCTTCTCGCAGTGTGGCTGATAAGCGCATGATTACCCACGCTGCTCCTTTATGCTATCTGAGGGACTCTGCTCAGAGTGATGTGATGCTGCGCCCACTTCGATACGCCCACTTGGATCCAGTTTGAAGTTCGAACTTTCGTAACGTCTTAACGTACCTTGCGAAACAGATGCCGACGCACAAAATAGAGTGAAATCTGCATTTTTCGCAATGTGCCTGATACAAGCAAGTGCGCTTGTGCGAATATATAGAACCATTTTATTGTATACGCAGTGCAAACCTGACTGAGCACGCAAAAGTGCCTAATGTACGCGCGCACCTTCGCGATCCTCCCCCTCACAGAGGGTGCGTCGTTTATGAACGGTCTCAAACGATGAATAACTCTTATCGCGATCCGTTATATGACTTAAAGCGAACCAAATTGTGCACAAGTCAGTTTTCCATTTTGTTGAACGCATTGCGCTGCTAGATATAGCCAAAATGATTTATTTGCTTGGACTTCTCATTGCTTGTTCCAGTACAGTTTGGGCGGAAGGTATGCAAACTAATTATTATCATTTCACAGTTGCTTAGGCAGGCTGTATTTTTTCAGAGTCTTGCTACAGCTGCACGTCGGCGGCGGACTTGGAGAATCTAAATAGTTGGAACTGGGGCGTGTACTTGAACAGCACTCCTTCACTTATGGAATTTGGCAACTCTGATTGCGACAACACGCTGAAATCGGTCAAATCTGTTATTAGTGATTGCGCTTCAATGTGCTTCAAATGGCAGTTCAGATACACCGCTCCAAGTGGAAGTAAGTCACGACTGTCACGTGAAAACTTAGCAATGCTTTTGTAGAATTGCAATATGAAACCGTTCGTGGCTGCGCAGAGCGAGTACCCGGTCTCAATGCTCCAAGTGTAGAAGATTGTCCATCGTTTCAAGCGACGACGGCCTACCCTGGTGCACCGGGAGGCGGAGCTTACGCCGGAGAATATCAGATGTGCTACTGTGTCGGTGGCTACTGTAATCCGGCGACAAGAACTTCCGCTTTCGGCATTGGGGCTCTGCTGTTTACCACACTACTGGTCATTGTTTATCAACGTTGAGAACGTCTGACTACCAAGGAAGAATTGATTTCATCGAATCAGGGGCGAAGCTAGGGGGTATAGTGGTGGCGCAGCCCCCCCGCCCCAGTTTTCCGCCAGTCCCCCGGCTTTTTAGACTTTCAATTGGGCCAGCCCCCCCCCGCGATTTCCGAGTTGGCCCCCCTGTATACCGGGTCTAGCTTCGCGCCTGCATCGAATACATAAACCTCAATACGTCACTCTTGCGTTTGTATTTGTAATGTTGCTTAATGATGTGTTAGATATAAATTTTAATGTAGTGAACTGAGACCGGGGAGGTCACCAAAAACAAATCTGCAACCATACATGTTCATCGCACATTAGATCGCCACTAATTTGATGGAATTCAAAAGAGTGGCGTAGAGTTCATGCTGAACACGACGTATTCTCGGGTTTTGAAGTGGAGCGCGTTCACTAATTAAAACTCGAGACGTTATCTGACAAGTTAAGGATGAAAATAAATCAATTCGCGAACGAGATCCGAATAAGACGCAAAAGGGCAGAAACAGATATCACAACGAGAGAGAGCACAACAATACCTCGGTGCTCTCTTCCGTTCAACTCGTATAATACCACCAGTTCTTTTCCATTCCTTCGGAACAGTGTTTCAGCAACACCAAACGTCGCTGCTCCACATTCCAGTCAATGGGATATTGAAAAACAATGAAAAACAGTCTGATTTATTTGAAAGCCAACATACCTGTACTTATCCCGAAATTTTTGCTTGAGTGATACCAAATTTTCGCTTTCCAAATCATGCTATAGTAACCCGCTTAGTTGTTCGGTGGTGTGATCCAAACGGCGCTGATTATCCTAAAAGCGATTCAGAATGTTTCAAACGAAGGAAACCGCTGACAACCAGGAGCGAACCTCGAAGATCTCCGACTGGTTGTTCTTCTCTAGGTAGTGGCGGATCAAGAAAGACTAATAGGGTAGTTTACAGTTTGCCTGTCATCGAAATTGAGGCCAATTACCTGCAATCAAGCTGTCACCATCACTTATTCATCCCGGAAAATTTGGTTACGTTCCGTTCCCGAAATTCGAATTCCTCCCCATCCCCGGAATTCCCCGTCCAAGAAATTTGGTTTTTCCCCGTCCCCATTACACCCCATCAAACGACCCTGTCGTGCTATATGATGATTGATCGAAGTTGTTTCAGCTTTACGCGGACATAAATAAATGGGGCTAATTCTCCACCAATTACTCGCTCTGTTCGTCTGGCGACAACCCTTGCAAGTGACTATGTATCGTGCAAGTGCAAGTGACTCGGTATCGCTAACGTCGGACAGGAGGGTATTCATTTCTCTTGTTCTCCTCGCGCACATATACAGGGTGGGCAAAAAGTCACTTCAAGTGTTTGATCGGCTCCTACTCGGCATTGCAAGCATAACATTGCAAGCGGATATTTTTAAAAGAAACCCTCGGATCTAACTTAGAGAATGATACCAAATTTGTTGGACAAGAACGGATCGACCGGTAATGCAATTTTCAAAAACAAAACGTTTCATTTTGAGCCGTGTGAGCCACAGTGTTGTACAAATGCGCCTTAAAAGCATATAATTTGAGGTACTATTAAGCATGCCGTAGTACTGCTTTCAGTTAATGTGGTAGCTGAGCCCATGGACTGCGTGTTCGTCTGCGGCGACGGCGTCGAGGTGCCCGCCCAGCGATTCCCGCTCACCAGCCAAAGCGCCATCTTCCGCGCAATATTCGGAGATGGGACGGAGGCAGCGAAAACAGGCCGAGTCAATGTCAGCGATGTCAGTAGCATCGTCATGCAGGTAAATAAGTCACGTCATTTGCATGAGTGGTTTCAACTTTCAACAATTCTTGTTCAGTTACGGTAGAAATCGACTATAGCGAAAAATTGACCGAATTTTCGGTCTGTTTTGAAAAGGCTTGGTACGATAAGATTGTAAGATGGTAAATAACGATAAGATGGTACATAGCGATAAGATTGGTCGCCGCCGCCTATGTTTTGTACATCATAGTATTAGCCATAACTCATTTTAAGTATTCGATTTTTCACCTTTTGCCTGAAAAAATTGCAGGATGTAGTTTTGCCAATTTTGATTCTCATTTGCAGCAATTATTTCGATTTGCGCGCTACGGAGAAGTGGATAGTTTGACCGAGCTGGCCAGCGAGTTGCTCGTCGTCGCCGACAAGTACGGAATCGACGACCTCAAGGATATCTGCTCTCAGCACTTGCTGTCTACGCTGTCCGAAGTAAACGTCTGCCCTAGACTGATGATCGCCCGCCGTCACAACGTCAATAGCCTCAAAAATGCCGCTTTCCTGTTCATCGCTCAGAGCTCATGCCCAATCGACGAATTGAATGCTGCGTTGGAACTGTATACGGAATGTCCTGATATAGCTTTGGAACTTTGTGACTTCTTGTTGAAGAAAAAATATGCGTAGTGTTATTGTTGTACTTTTCTGTTGACTTTTATCATGACAATGACATCCAGTAGAATTCAAATATTAGCTAGTGGCTATCAGATAAACTCGTCCAAAGCAAACCGCAATCGATTATGGCCATGAGTAACTTTTCCTAGACCACCGTCAGGAAACCAAAAAATACCTTTTATTGGCAGTGACGAGGAAGTGAGCTGTAAGGCTTCAATGTGCTTCAAATGACAGTTCACGTAGACTAATTAAAACTCACGACGTAATCTGACAAGTTAAGGATGAAAATAAATCAATTCGCGAACGAGATCCAAGTAAGACGCAAAAGGGCAGAAACAGATATCACAACGAGAGAGACATAAGAAATGATTGGTGCTCTCTTCGTTCAGCTCGTGTAATCCCACCAGTTCTTCTCCGTTCCCTCGGAACAGTGTTTCAGCAGCACCAATCGTCGCTTTTCCACATACCTGTCACATGTCATATTGAAAAAATGAAAGACAGTCTGGATCATATGTCCCAACGTACCTGTACATGTCCTGAACTTTTTGCCCGAATGATACCGCATTTTCGCTTTCAAAATCACGCTCTAGAAACTCGCTAAGCAGTTTGGTGGCGTGCTCCAAATCGTGCTGATTATCCTGAAAGCGATCCAGAATGTTACAAACGAAGGAAACCGCTGACAACCAAGAGTGAACCTCGAAGATCTCTGACTGGCTGTTCTTCTTTAGATAGAAGGCAAATGAGTACGTATACATGAGTGTCCGTCGGCACTGACAGAGAATGTCGACGGCCTTCTTGAGGAACTGCACCTCGCTCCACGACATGTTCTGCTGCTGCATCTGCTCCATCTTTGTCTTAACGATCTCGTACAGCTGAAATCAGTGCCAATTTCAGCTCGCATAGAACAATTTGGTAGCAAATTGCAGTCTTGCACGCAGTACTAAGCAAGCTACGATTAAGGAAAGCAAAAAAGTAATAGTACAGGATCAGATTTCTACTGAAACGCGCCAGCAAGCGGTTCGGTGGAGGACTCCTACTAACTTCCTCATCTTGTCATACAGCCCATATCTCACTGTGTTGCCTCCAAGTAACCAACAAAATGAGTCATCAAAAATGCTCATGGATGGCGTATTTGCAATCATGTTACAATAAGAAAAATATTCCATAAAATATTAAAAATATAAAAAATTGGTTGGCAATCCCTTTCTTTCCTCGAGTTAAACAAAAAAGCCAACGAATTGAAATACTTTGTTACATTGTTCTCCAGTCGCAAACTTTGCTGATGGTTCAGATATCGATCGTAGTAGCGCAAATATCGTTGTAGCGCTGCGCGAGACCGCTGAAATTATCGATAGAGCACAAAATGACAGTCAAATACCCCATGGAATATACCACACTCCGCAACAAGCAATACAATAATATATTGCAGAAAGAGAGGCAAAATTCGCACAACGAACCTCCTCAGCGTCGCGGGCCTCTTTGGCTGCCAAGTTGTCAATGCGATTGCACAGGTCCCTGAATAATGGAGCGTTAATGGTATCATCGACGAACGAGCGGTAACCATCCACCATAGGCTGCCGTGCGATTCCCACGGACCGAGGCACATCCAGCAGAACTTCATTTTGCAGGCAGTACAGGTCATTTGGTTGCAGTAGCCGTTCTTCTCGATCGCCACGTGGCACTTCGGGCATTTCTTCGTGTTCGCTGAGATCCAGTTCATCGTCTCGCTGTCGTCGCAGCACTTTCTCAGCCACTGCTTCAGCAGACGGCAAGTCATCGGCTCGTGCCATTCATGTCGGCATGCAAAGCTATAAACAGCCATCTGTACAACTATGAGCATAATTAAAAAGCCGTCCTCAGTTACAAATGAAAGTATGGCTATTGAGCTACACAGCTGAGCAGACATGTGCAAGAGTTTCGCCGTAGGGGGGTATGGCCGGTATTCTAGGGGATATACTTCCCAGCCGGCCGTCTAGGAGGTATGAGATCCCTTGGAGGGGTATCATACCCTCGCGCACAAGTCTACTGCTGAGAAGCAGCAATATGCTTACCAAAAGGTAATGCCGCAATGACAAGTAACAGGCCGAACATCAGAGTACTGCACTTTTACCGCTCGGCCGCAGTCAGTTCCTGGGCACCACTTGAACAGACGGTTGCACTGCAAGCAGAATATTGCCGAAATGGTGAGTGTGTCAGATGGTCGAACCTCGACAAAACTGTTGGTGATCAAGTGCTGATAGCGACGTAGCACCTTCCAGTCATAGATCACCTCCATGACCTTGGCGTCGTCGACGAGAACGTCGCACTTATGCTCGGGACACGTGATCGACTGTCCGCGAACCTCCTCCATCACCTTCGTCGTCAGGTACGTTCTCCAGCACACAACGCAGAATCTGTGCTCGCATTCCAGACCCGTCAGACTCTGAAATTAATGCCACATTTTATCTGTCAGCGGCGTCCTCGCATCCTTTCTTTAATTTGAATAAACAGAAAACTTTGCGAACTTATCACCAATTCGACGATATTAAACCACAAGATGAGCAAGAATTATTCTCTTTTAAGTATCTTTGAATTCCGAAACGACGTCTTTGAGAAATCGATCGTTCAGTGAAAACTGTTGAATTCTCTTCCGTGCAACGAAATAGTGCGCATCCCACTACCGGGTTTTCTCGAAAATACGCCTCCTCGACAATAAGCTCGGGCGTATTTTCTGAGCTAAAAATTAATTTTGCAAGCTTAAAAATGGGTTCAGTTTTGTCTTTTTCAATGCAGAGCCACTAGAAGTACTCCGAAATCAGATAATTTCTCACACAATACTGTATTTAACAGTACAATTTCAATGAAAATGTTTTCTTTTACTGTATACCGTATTTTAAGAAATAGTGGCACTGTGCCACTATTATTTCAACCTTCGTCCATGGTGCCTTGGACACTCGCCAAAAACCAAAAACATAAGGGGGGACCAAAGTGTTTTTGGCCTCACCCCTGTGCCACTATTTCTTAAAATACGTTACTTAGATGAGAAATTTGGTTGAACGTAGTGATAAATCACGGAAGTTATGAGCGAATCTGTTGTTTTTCGTGGGATACTCTCTGTATCAAAGAATAAAAGAGTTAAAGAAATTAAGAGAAATTCGGTGATCTTTGTACCCTGCAAGATTAAACATGATCAACTAAAGATATAAGAATGGCGTACGGAAGTAGAGAAGCTGAAGCAACAGATGAGGCAGGTCTCTTCGGTAGCGCAGTGAACGACGCGCGGATTGTCCAGATGCTCTCGCGGCTTAGCTTGGTGCACGAACGGACTGACCACTTGCGCCTCGCGAAAGAACTTTTCCGGATCCGACGTGTCGTAAAAGCTGCAACAACAAAGTGAGTAAAAAGCGACCGCGGACCACTAAAGCAAGCGACAGTACCGTTCGAGCAAGTTCTCTTTATCCCATTTGAAGTGACGCAGCAAAATACGGCAGGTGGTCAGCTGAATCTGCAAGACGGCCGCCACGTCCTTAATCATGGTGCTCATCTCCTGCATTATTTCGTCTGGGGCGAGCACCCAGTACTCAAATTTGTCCACGTCGTCGTCTACGTTGGTGTTGGACGTCGGCTTCATCGCTAAACCATGGTCATCTTGGTCCGAATGGTTCAGCGTTTTATCTTCGTCGCCCGACGCCTTGAACACTTCGTCGTCATCAAAATCCATTTCGCTTCTGAATTATAAAATGAAGATTGAGTCATAAGTTTGCTGTTTTGTTGCGGGTCACGAGACAACGCCTTCGAGTTTGACAGAGAAAAGAGTAAACAAGAAAAACAGATAGAAACTGAAGCGCCCCAATTTTTATGACGTTTCATTGTTGTCCTGTTAACCGACCTGTTTTTTCTGTTTCTTACTCAGAAATTAGCACACATCCATAACACAGAAAAAACGACAGACGAGATCTCTCGCTCACGCTGTGCCCATGGCTACGGCAGTATGAACATGACCACGTGATATTGCACGAAGTAAATCGTGTGATGTAAACAGCGCTGTGTTATTGACCGAGAGTGGAGTTAGCCAACGAAGCCGTCTCGACTCGGTCTCAACTCATTAGGCATGCTATTTCGAATAGGGACACTACGAACTCAACCACGTCGAGTTTAGTATAAACTCCACGCCACTCTTTTGAATTCCATCAAATTAGTGGCGATCTAGTGTGCGATGAACATGCATGATTGCAGATTTGTCTTTGATGGTCTCCCCGGTCTGCGTTCAATACGCATTTTTTGTTATTTGCATCGGTGCACTTTCGTAAGCAAAGTTACAATTACAAATGCAAGAGTTATGACGAATTGAGATTTGTAACTAATTGAATGCAATTTCCTTGGTAGGAAAAGTTCTCATCGTTGGTTGACAATGACCAGTAATGCGATAAACAACTGATCAAAACTCAAGACGTAATCTGACAAAGTGAGGACGAAAATAAATCAATTCGCGAACGAGACCCGAATAAGAAGCAGAAGGGCAGAAACAGATGTCACAACGAGCCAGAACACAACAAATGCTTGGTGCTCTCTTCGTTCAGCTCGTATAATACCACCAGTTCTTTTCCGTTCCCTCCGAACAGTGTTTCAGCAGCACCGAACATCGCTGCTCCACGTACCTGTCAATGCGATGTTGAAAATACAATGGAAAACAGTCTGGTTTCTATGAAACCCAATATACCTGTACTTATCCTGAACTTTTTGTTTGAGTGATACCAAATTTTCGCTTTCTAAATCGTGCTCTAGATACCCGCTTAGCTGCTCGGTGGCGTGCTCCAAATCCCGCTGATTATCCTGAAAGCGACACAGAATGTTACAAACGAAGGAAACCGCTGACAACCAAGAGTGAACCTCGAAGATCTCCGACTGGTTGTTCTTCTCTAGGTAGAAGGCGAATGAGTAAGTATACATGAGTGTCCGTCGGCACTGACTGAGAATATTGATGGCCTTCTTGAGGAACTGCACCTCGCTCCACGACATGTTCTGCCGCCGCATCTGCTCCATCTTCGTCTTAACTGTCGCGTACAGCTGAAATCAGTGACAATTTGGGCTCGCACTGAACGATTTGGTTGCGAATTACCGTCTTCCACGCGGCACTAAGCGAGCTACGATTAACGAAAGCGAAAAAGTAACAATATAGGATGAGATTTTAAATGAAAGAATTGCAATAATGCAAATTCTTGTAAAACATTCCTCGAATAGTATTGGCAGTCTCTTTCTTTCCTCGAGTTAAACAAAAAAGCCAACGAATTGAAATATTTTGTTACATTGTCCTCCAGTCGCAAACTTTGCTGATGATTCATGAATCGATCGTAGTAGTGCAAATATCGCAGTAGCGCGGCGCGAGATCGCTGAAATTTTCGGTAGGGCACAAAACGAAAGTCAAAATGGAATATGCCATACTCCACAACAAGCAATGAAATGAACTATTGCAGAAAGAGAGACAATATGCGCACAACGAACCTCCTGAGCGTTGCGGGCCTCTTTGGCTGCGAAGTCGTCAAAGCGGTTGCACGCGTAGCTGAATAAGGAGTGCGTTAATGGCATCATTGACGAACGAGCGATAACCACCCACACGAAGCTGCTGTGCGATTCCCACGGACCGAGGCACATCCAGCAGAACTCCGTTTTGCAGGTTGTGCAGGTCATATGGTTGCAGCCGCCATTCTTCTCGATCGCCGCTTGGCACTTCGGGCATTTCTTTGTGTTCGCTGACATCCAGTCTGACGTCTTGTTTTCGCTGGACATCTCGCTGTAGTCGCCGATCCTTTTCAGCCACAGCTTCAGCAGATGGCAATTCACCGGCTCGTGCCATTCGTTCCCGCATGCGAAGCTATAATCGACCTCCGGTACAACGTCCAGCACAAACATGTGCACGGGGATATGGGGATATATGAGAGGATCCGCGGTAGGATCGACCTAACTGTTTCGGGGTAAATCACCGATTTTCTTGAAACTTTAGGGGTATGTAGAGGGTTAATTGCTGTGTCCAAATCGCCCAGGCGGACCGTGATTGGATGTTTGGTTGTCGAGTTATGATCGTTTGAA
>JAQGAX010000636.1:0-15025 GCA_034698105.1 Plectus exinocaudatus
CCACATATCCAGCACACGTGCTTGAAGCACTTGAATGTATATTTTGAACTGTAAATAATTGTTGGAACATAAAAAAGCGAAGAACGTATACACATCAAATGCACGTTAACCGCATAGATACGCAATAATTTTACGGTAATCTACAGTCAATATTTCACAATAATTATACTGTAGTATCTACAGACTTCCACATTTGAGAACATCATTCTGGGGCTGTTCGTACATTCCGTAACACACTGAGGGGGTGGCTGTCCGAGACACTCCGTTACTCGTGCGTTAAGCTTTGTTTTGGCAAGTTGCCCACGTTGTGCTTAAACATATGGAGGCGTTGCCTATGGGCTGCCGGATGGGGTGAACGCATACCTGCAACTGATGCTTACGGTCAGGGGGGTCTCAGTCAGCAGCACATAAGTCTAACTTCTTAGTAGCGTCCATTACGGAGATGATTTTAACTGAACGAAGCAAAAATTGAGTGTTGTTGCAAAAGTATTTATACTAAAGTAATTTATTTTGTAAATATTCAATTAAAGTTCGTTTAATTTACTTATGTTGTCGTTTGCTTAACTTTATTTTTACTCATATATCAACAAAACGATTACTCTATGCATTAGTATATAAAATTGTGTAACCAGTACTATTACATAATTATTTTTGAAATCTTGTTCGTTTTTCTTCGTCATTTGTCAGGCATGTTTGATTGTGCAATGTATTTACATGTGTTGGTGTAAATAAAAAAACTGAAACTGATGGCTTTGCCTTGCTTTCTTAGCGCTGCGGAATGCATCTTTCTGGTACACGAGACGGTTGAACGATACGCAGTTGAGAGGCGGGGAACTGCGCTATTGCCACGCAACCCTCATTCCTGTGCGCGCGAGCATGTTCAAGATCGCCTTACGATTACGTGTCCGTCTGCTGCCTGCGCAGTTGTCAAACAAATGTTTCACTTGTCTGAAACGTGTCTGAACTCGCCTATTGTATGCTTTGCGACTGTTTTGTCGGCAGTAATCACTCCGCTGCCAATTTTCCTATTCCCAGTCGCTATGATTCTTTTCAGGCGCGATCGTTTTTTACCGGCGCCAGGATTATCTTTAGACACCGGACGTTGTAGTTTTTACGTATTATTCCTTGTCTGTCGCATTTTTATCTAACAGTACGACCAGTGCTATATTAATCGCCGGTATTTTCTCAGTGTGTATTTCTCGCTCTCAGCGATAGATAGACAAATACTTTATAATGTCGGTTTGACTATACAATATAATTGCAGAATGACGTCTGAATTAACTGGCGGTTGCCACTGCGGTGCGATTCGTTACGAGATTGATGCCGCAAAATTTAAATGGACAGGATATTGCCATTGCCGAATCTGCCAACATACGACAGGTTAGCTAAGCAGTTTATGTGAGGAAAGAACAATGTACATAAAGATTTTTTGCCATCCACAGTTATTAATCAAATTATTCTACTCACTTAAACAACTGCTCAAATGAATTGCTCCTATTGTGCTCAAGAGGCGGTTCGCCCAAGAATCGAGTACAATTTGAAATCTATTAACTTGCCCTGGATACCGTTTTTTCTACCTTCCCCCCGGGTTTCGATTTCTACCTACGCGCATGATGGGGGTAACTCCAAAAGACGGAGAATTCCACCCCTCCCCTCAAGGTCACTACTGGTTTCTGGCTCTTATCCTACTCTCTCATCATACCTGTAACCGAGGTCCGAGGCCAGGGGGGTCTGGACCTTCTCGGGGGGGGGGAGGGGGTGACCCCCCTGGACCCCCTGGTTACAGGTATGTCTCTCATCATCTGATGAACTTTTTTGTTCTTCAGGTGCTCCAACTGTTCCCTTTCTCACCATCTCAGTTGCCACTGAGTTCCGCTACACCAAAGGTACCCCTGCAATCTACCGCTCGAGCGATCATGCTGGGCGCCGCTTCTGCCCCTTATGCAGCACCCAGCTCGATTATCGCGACGACAATCGTCCCGATGACGTCGACGTTCTGACGATTACGTTGGACAACCCGAATAACGCCCCTCCAAACATGCACGTTTTCTGCGAAAGCTTGGTGAGCTGGCATAACGTGGAAGATGGATTGCCGCGATATCAGCGAACGCCGAAAGAAGAAGGACCGAGCAAAGATGTTTCGAATAGCGCGACGGAGTGAATTACTGCTGATTAAATTTTGCGGTTATATATATATATATATGATTTTATATTATTTAATGTTGCAGCTGGAATTCTATTCGGATTTTTCTAGATATTTATAACGGTATGTTTCCAATGATGCGTTGCAGTGAATTGCTCTTGATTGGATATATGATAATTTTCATGATTTTGTATTAATCATTAAATTTTGCTTTAGGAGCAATATGTGTTTGCTGTTTTGCAATAACAACCGCAATGTCACAGAACAATGCAATAAAATTCAGTAGCCTACCTCTTTACGGGGTTCTTCCGGCGTGTAAACAGATCTGCTGAGTAGCCAGCAGTGATGTTTTTTCATTCCGGCGAAAAAGATTTTCATTCTTGATCTTTGTTTGTTCTCATAGAACCGAAACGTGAAGCGAATTCTTTTTGAGATTGCGGAACGGTATATGAGCCTAACTATAATCTTTTTTGAGCTCGAAACCAAATATACAGGGTACAAAAATCTTTTTTTCGTTTCGTTCCTAGCTGGAAAAAAGATTTTTACACCCTTTATATTTGGTTTCGAGCTCAAAAAAAGATTATAGTTACGTTCCGACAGCGTTCCGCCATCTCAAAAAGAATTCACTTCACGTTTCGGTTCTATGGGAACAAAAAAAGATCAGGAATGAAAATCTTTTTGGAACGAAAAACATCACTAGTTGCAAGGAGACTGTGTTTTACCTCGCACCTGAAAAGGTTTGTAGTGCGTTCGTGACCACTTTTAGTCCGTACATATCTAATTCAGTACCGCATCATCCATTTCGAGGCTACAAATCTGAAAGATGAGGGATTCTTCCCTAAAACGGGTTTACCAGAGATATCACTCGAGAATATCACTTTTCCTGCTATAGTCTTGCGAAATGAAAACAATTTTGGCTTGCGGCCCAGTATGATGGATGGGGACGACTAAGTAATTTTTAAGATCTAGCCATGATGTGATCTCGTCTGCGCTGCTATCTGATTTGGTGACTGGTCAGACTGAAAGCAACCAAAAAAGGGTGTGCAATTCTCCCATTGAGTTGGTCTCGAAGAAACTTGGCGGTATAAGAACAAAGCGTTTGCATGTCTTTTATAATCATATTATTATTTAGGGTGTGTGCTTAACCGTGCGCATTCAGGCAAGAGAAGCATTTGATAAACGTTGGCGTCGTTCCTTGTTTATTATCGTGACTCAGGTTAACAGTGTCAGTACGCCATTTCATGAATTATTGAATAAACATGAATTCAGCATGACTCATTCACTTCCTTTCCTTTGGCACTGTGCATCAACTTTTTTGTTTTATATCCTTCCTCATGTCACGTTCAATTCAATCGGTACCTTTAAGCTATTGCTACAGCATCATGAATTTTTTAATTACATGGATCTACCGTTCACGATCCCCCTCCTCCGGCCTTTCCAAAACATGACTTCATATATGAACAGCTTTTTTAAGGGCAACGATTCCCAAAAAAATGTTAGCAAACGCGAAGCAAATAGATAACAAATAGCGTCAATACAGTATTTACAAATTTAATGGCAGAGGTATCAAATCGTCGTTATTGGTAAAGCTGATTCAAGACTCTTCCACTGGCATTCGGTATCCGAATTGCAGCTCACACCAGAATCTGTATCAATGAGCAACCTTTGCAAAGATTTCTGTTTTTCATAGTCACTTGATTCTGAAGGTTGTTTTATAGGTTCACCCTGCACACTTAGTTGATCCTCCGATGTTTCAAGCTTATCATTCTCGCATTCGTATTCGTACGTTACCTTGCAAGAATGCGCTCCCAATCGATCATCGTTTTTCAACAGGCCAATTAATCGTTGATGGGAAGAAAAGCAGTGATAATAAATGACACATATATTGAGAAGAATAAAAAAGAAAACAAGCCCAGTTATAGCGGTCACCAAGAAAGCGCTCATTAATTTTTGTTCCGTTACATAATTACAGTTTGGAAATGGTTTGCTATTGTATATTTTTGCGCAGCTCATATCTTGGTCGGACGTGTGTTTCCAGTCGAGGTCGCTGTAGCGAACACCGCAACATTCGACATCGGCCTCAAATTTGCTGAACATCGCTCTATGTCCGACGTATGCGTGCAATAAAACTTTTTCAATTTCTTGCTGAATGTTTCCACTTCTGATCAGAATTGTGAACTTAATAAGAAAAACAAGTAGCCCGACAAGAATCACAGTGAGAAGAATGAACGTCTGAAAAAGAAATGCGAAGTGAAAAATGTTTTGAAAAAGAACATATGCTACCAATTTCATTGCCACCATCAAGGCCAGCTTCTTGTGACAGGATGAAAAGAATAAGATGATTAATGCAATCAAGAATACTGCAAAGTATAATGCAGAGATCGCGATGACGAGCACAGTTATCGAAGCTAATAGGTTGCTGTACTGAAGCAAAAATTGATTAGTTACATTTAAACTTCAAACCAATTTCGTCAAAAACTTGCATACCTCTACCAATTTGTCAAATTCGGCAGGAAAATGATTGAATGAGCTGTTAGTGGCTTCTTTGCTGCATTCTGTAAGTTGTAAATACAGTAAAGGTGGCTGAACAATGTGAAGGAAAGTTATTGTGCCAGAAATGGCGAGAATTAGTCCGCATATTGTATTAAGTACAGGTACGCATGATGTCCTGTCGATCCAGTCTTTCATTTCGCGCCCTTGCAATGCGATCGGAGAGAGAAAATGTGATAGTAGATGTCGCTCACTCTGCTTTTTGTGACAGTCAAGTCACATGAGTCAGATAAGAGTGGGCTTGATGCCAACAGACAACGCGTCAACCACTAAAATATCCGCTACAGCGCATGGCATACTTTACGTTTCACCTGTTAAGAATAAGATGTTTACGTATCAAACCGCTAGCAGACCTGTAACGAGGGGGGCAGGGATGGGTTACACCTTGTGTTATGGGGTCAGACTCCCGAGAAGGGTTCAGTTCTGAAAATTATTGATTTATCCGAAATGCGTCAATTTCCCCCCCTCTCGGTTTCTTGGCAGAGCGCCATAGTCGAACCGTAACCGTGCGTGCTATGTAATGCTGCATGCCTGTATAATATCTCTAAAGATTCCAGCCTTTCGAGCGTTTTTGCAGCTGGCTGAAAGTCGAAATGCATTGTATAGCACATTTATATTTTTAATTCCAAGGATCCCATTCTAACATTGTATTTTTTTATACTTTACTTAAAATTGGCCTCTTCGTTTACCTTGAGCATTTGCATTTGCATTAGTACTTTAGTTTCAATATTTTGTAAATTCTACAGTTTTGGGCCGATTTTATATCTACAGTCTGTAGTATTACTGTAAAGTTACGCCGAGTTCGAAGAATTAAAATGAATTTTTGTAAGTAAGGTACGGTAGATCAAATATGCTGTTTCGAAAAAAAGGAACGAGCAACAAAGCAGAAGACGAACATTCTTCTATATCCAAAATGAATTCAGAGCAGAGGAGAGAACACAAATTCTGAAACATTATAACAACATTTTTGAGAGCGCGAAAACATGTCTATTTTCAGTTAAGGTACATACAACGTCCATCCTGCGTTGCATTGCTTTGCAGTATATCAATTTTGCATTAACGAGTTTGCTCTGTTATCATGGATTTCATTGTCGACCTTGTCATAAGGTCAAACATTGAATAGCGTCTTAACGCCGAATTTAGACGCAGCGAGTGATAAAGAAACCTTGGCAAACCCGAAAGTTATTCAGTGTCAACATGCCGCTGACTCGTGACTTACAGTATTATTGAAACGTAACGGACAGTGTTGTTACCAGACGTAGGTGTGGACTCTATAGAGTAAAGAGATAATTTAAATGGGGTAAGAAATATTTTCGTCAAGTAGGTGAAAACTATTGAATTTGGTGACGTTTTTTAAAACGGTCACAAACGACCGATGGGGGTGTATGCATGTCCAAACGTTCAAACGTCCAAACCAAACCCCTATGTCCAAACCGGGGCCCATTTCTAATTGCTACTATATTTCAGTGAATCGTATTTATCGAAACAATTGTCTACACACGTTGACACTTTTCGGCATTTCTGACGTGATACGCAAATGAAACGCATCGAATGTTGCAGTATTTGACGCAAAAATTTGTTGTAATAAGCAGTAGTCTATTCAAAATATACAGTAAACATTGATGAACATTGATTATCAAATTTCAGAAGGGTAAATGACAGTTGATAAATCCGCAATCCCATTTCTTTGTTCAATGTGCAAAATATGACGGTAAACCCCATTATCAACAAAAACCTATTAAAACGCATGCAGATACCCTGGATGGATCATTAGGATATCGTAAACATTCATAATAATGATGAATGAGTGGTGCTGCAAAAAAGTTTTTTTTCAAGCTCATATCATTGTGGATGAGTAATAATTCATATTTATATTCGAAAAAGGCAGGATTCAACAGTTTGATCTTGTCTCCAATCATGGCAGCACTTGCTTTCAGTCCATTTGCAACTGATGCCATTCTTTCATAACCTATAATTTCTCAAAATACTGTCAGCTAAATTCCCTTATTTAGGAGACTGGGTCAGCATGTGTCGAAAGAAATATATAACATAAGTTGACTATTGACAGCAATCCCATATTTTTAATACATATTTGATATCCTAATTTTTTTCTCCGGCTTTATCACTAGAGTTTGGCCCACTTAAACTTTGTTTTGTACGCTCTCCCCCAGCAGCCGATCGGTGCCCACCTCCAGGCGTAACGGTTCTAGTTTCGATTCAGGAACATTAATAATCGGGTACACGTATTCCATACAATTATGGCTCTCATTTTCAGAATCGTATCGCGAGAACCGGAATCGGAACAGTATCAGAAAGTACCGGTAAAAGACATAATCAGGAAATAATGTGCGTACCTTGGCAGTGGACTACTGTTCCTATAGATATAACTGTTTATAGCCTTTACACAGTGGCAAATCGTTGCCATCTTGCAACGCATGTATTAGGCTCGTCAACGACCGAGGCCGTTGACATCCATCGACCATCAACCCAAAATAAATAGTGCCCATTATGAAATAGTTCAAACTGCGCTTAGTACCGTATCCAGTAAGTGCACTATTTATTCGTAGGGAATGGTCGCGACTGCCACGGTCTTTGAAGCGCCTAATATATCTTTCTCACGCCCGCTTTCTTTTCTCACCTGATGCATCATCTTGAAAAATTTTTCGCAAAGTATTGTCCAGAAAAAAGCGTTGCTGTTCAGAGCAATTTGGACGACCATCGGAACCGTGGACTATCAAGTGCTGTTCGTCTTCGCCTTTCTGAGTCAAATGCATACTAGTACCATTTTTTCTGACGGAGAAGAAGTTATCATCCGAATGCTGGTCACTTTTTTCAAAATGAAATAAGCACCATTCTCGCTGAGGATGCTGTCGACGTACGAAGCTCCCAATCTCCGTTAGAATCTCAAAGAAAATGATTACGATCAATTTTACTACATTTTATATGAAAATTGATGTTGTAAAAATGAATGCATTGAGCGTAACACTTACATCTGAAGGATGCTCTTCCCGATTTTTACGAAAAAGTAACTTTGCATCATCCTTTGGGTTTAAAGACTCTTTTATAGTAAGGAAAGTTTGCATAGAATCATTGAAAAGTTTCATTGCTGCTTCCGCATCATCTGATATTGGTTGATTTTCTTGTTTTGAAATAAAGCTGTCGCACACGTTTGCTTTTTGCGCACACATTGCAGCCAGTTCCATATACTCCCATCCCAGCTCTACAAAAGCAAACTCTGATGCATCCGTGTTATTTACTATCTTGTCAAACAAATCTTTAGACTCTGAATTAAATTTTTTAATGTAGATGAAAGGCGAGTGATTTTGACAGAAGTGAATTAATTGATCTTCGTTGCGTTTTGTTGGTTTTTCTGTGTATCTCAAATGCGCAAAATGAACATCTTCACAATGTGTAAAAATATTTTTTTTCATTGAAATTTTTTCTTCTCTTAGAATCGCTCTCTTCTCCGTTGCTTTTATCTCGTTAATCACTTCATCGAATTTTTCCTCAAGATGAACATACACTGCCTCGAAGCAATTATCGATACGACTGTCCTGATCCGATAGTTCTTTTGCAACATTTTGCACCTGTAACCATACCTGTAACCGAAGTCCGAGGCCAGGGGGTCTGGACCTTCTCGGGGGCAGTGGGGTCTGGAGGGGGGTGACCCCCTGGTTACAGGTATGCCTGTAACATTATTACTTACTTAAATTAAAATTTTTGCGCTGTTTTTATTAACACCCTCGAAAGAAGGCGGGCGAGTCGTTCAAAGAAGATTTGACTGAAGTAGGTCTGAAGTAAGCAAGCACCTCTCAGATAAAACGTCCTTTTTGGCACAAGAACCCCAACCTCAATGAAGGCAACAATTGATGACTTTGTAGCTTTGCATTCAAATATTTTTCACTTTTTGTGGACCCTTTGACGGCAGGATCCGAAGCTATGGCCTCTCTAGCCTCTACGATGATCAGGCCCTTTGTCTAAGATATAGTTAACGAAACTAACTCACCATCGCGTCGACGAGGGAGCCGCCAAAAACGCCTACAGCAACACTTCCGACTTTGCTAAGATATTCGGCATACTTTTCGTTTTTTGTCTGCTTGCACGCAGACAAAAAAGATGCACTAAATATTGAAATATTCACCACCATCAACAAGACAACAAGATGTAATTTTAGAACTTCCATTTCAGTCTCGCTGAAACCGACTATCGCCAATTAAAGAGCGGCTTGCAAATATAAGCAGCCTTCAGCCTATCACCTCGTGCTTGTTTGGTTGAATTCTTATCATTTTGGCAGATTGCTAAGTCACATGTGCTTCTTTCCATAAAACTTCGCACTGCCCAATCTATACAGTGCATTTGAAATTGCCTCGACCAGGATGCTTTATAAAAATCGATTTTCTTTTGCATTTTCCAGTCTTGTGAGACTCTTGCTTGTCTTTACTTATTATTTTGAAACTTCAATCACTAACCAACATGCGCATGGTTCGCGGCTAGTCAGAAATGGGCGTATTGAATGACGCTTTTCGATATCGGTAAACTATATATAGCATTTAGCCAAACATTTTTCACTTCAAGAAAACAAATTCCACGATAATGAAAATCGCTAAGTTTCATCTAATTAAGTACAATGTACAATGTAACTATACATACCAGACCTGAAGGTGGGGGTTACTGGGGTGTATTCCCCTACAGCCGGACTGTATCTTTCATATAAAATTGTGGAGGGGCAAAAAATGTTTCCGCTACGTTGCGGCGGAAAAAAATTCAGGTTTACGCGAGATAGAATGGGATTTTTACCGCAGCTTGCATTTGGTAGACTGAGATTCTCAGATGGTCTTCAGGTTACGTTTAAATCAAAATAAAATTTGATAGGCACCAATCGATTGCAAACAATGAGAGGATTCTGAATACCTTAAAATTTTCAAAATTTGCAGCTTTGCTTGTAAAATAATGCACAAATCTATCATTAAATTGTTAGAGTGTCAGCTTTAAAAATAAATTTTAAGTCTGCAAATGTCTTTCCATGTCTATACATCTTGAAATTTTGAAGCTGACGAAAGTTTTAAATTTTATTTTGGTGACGATTTGGCTTTGCGATCAATTAAAATTTTCAAAAATTTGACGCCGTATTTAGATTGATTTCAAGATCGAACGTACCCTGTAGACCAGACATGTGCACAGGTTTGGCATACTTGGTTGATCAACTATTTGATAGCCATTTCAATTCTTTTGAAGGTCTGACTAAAATTGCGCCCGATAAATTTGGTGAGTTATCAAAACATAACGCGAATTAGAAGCGTTCTCTTTTTTGGTTCGGGTCCTTGTAGTTAACCAGGGTTACGATTATTTTAATTTTTGGCAGTGCCATTCGATAGAGCACTCAAAATTAGTTTAGGGAGCCATAGCCATTCTTTATTCCATTTCAGCTTTGGTTACTGAAATCATTTCTGTAAACAATGACCATCAAAAAATTCAAAAGGTTCAAAATAACCAATTTTGCGAGGGTGGTGCAATGCAGTAACCATTTATTTCGCGGAGCCCTTTTGGCGAATACCGTTAATGACTGAATAGAACCCCCTTCAAATGGATCCTCTCGCATGGTAGTTCGAAA
The DNA here is from genome assembly GCA_034698105.1 of Plectus exinocaudatus. Classification (NCBI taxonomy): domain Eukaryota; kingdom Metazoa; phylum Nematoda; class Chromadorea; order Plectida; family Plectidae; genus Plectus; species Plectus exinocaudatus. Next base: position 10,305 of record JAQGAX010000636.1, read on the forward strand.
TACTAGAGGCCCCTTTTAAATAGTGTCCGGGGGGCTAAATTTGAGTGACGCTACCGGAATATAGCGGTCACTTGGTGGTCCACATTATTTTTGCAACAGAACCTCGGCAATGCTCTGGCCTTTATTTAGTTCAGTTTCATCAAGTGCACCGACTCTGTTCTTATATTTTGTCGAACTTCACCTTAACTTTACCTTGCTCTATCAAATTATAGTACCCTGGTAGGGTTCAGTAAGGGTGCATTGGGACATCCGCTTTATTATTATAAAATGCTAGACAACTAATCAGCCCAAAGGCAACCCTTAGCGACTAAGTATGGAAATTTAGTCGAAATTAATAAGTCGTTAGTTATGAAACTGCTTCAATAATTTGTTGTCGGTCGGAGCTCATGTGTGCAACTTTGGCTTTAAAATTAGGTACACATTTTTCGCCCGTTCGGGTTGAGGCTTGTAAAACACCAAACAGCATTTCCCATTTGCGCAAACTTTTTTATGAATTTCTCCAAACTCTTTTATTCTCGGGCGGATATCAATCCCTTAGCTTCCATTCCTTCATTCCTGCAAATGATATTATGCCACATCCGTCTGAGCTTAGCTGGAGATGCATCGAACATTGAACATAGCAGTAAATTCAACAATTACACCCCGTGTTGGGTTACACATGAAACTACTCAATAAAGGAATGGGCGCAAGCTCCAAACTTCTCTGCATTGCATGCAAGGTCCACATTCCCCATGCAGCCCCACCAAGTTGCGTCCCAGTTCTCCAGTGATAGTGTCTACGCGTGGAGTTTTTCTGGTACCGCGTAGTGCTTTACAAAAAATCTTTCTGCTTCTTGTCCAAAGCTTATCCAATGAGGATTGAACATTTTACGCAACAATATTGCCATCATATCCATTGCCTACGTAGCGTCGCCTGAACACGAAACATGATTTTTCAGGAATATAGTCACCGATGATCGATCGTACATTGCAGTTGGCCACTCGCACATCACCATACTGATATCAGTGTGAACTGATTTTCATCATTTCATGCACCAACTTCGTCCCATGATGAAATGAATCACTGTCAACAGCGTCAACTTTGTGTATTACGTTCCCCTCGTCACCACTTTAAGTTGCTGATAAGGGAAGTGGATGGGGAGATCATTTGCTGTTCTGACATTGAATGCAGGCTCTGTGTACAACAGCTGACCACATTTGCGTTACGTACCGCTGGGTTGCTTGCAATGGCAAAAATTTGCTGCAACTGTTTCCAATTGGTAAAACAAAAGCTTAAGGAACTCACACTCGCCTACTTGATTGTTTTACTGGTATTATCTGCTCACCTCTTCCAATTAACGATTGCGCTGAAGCAAACGTATTCATTTTCACATATTCCTGCGTCCATTGAACACTTTGCTGAAACAGTCAAATCGAGGCCTAAAGACACGGAAATATTCAATTATCCACAGGAAAACATTGCCACTTTGTACCGGGTTTGTCAAATTTCATTTAAATAACGATCACTTACTAAATGTGCAGCGCTTTTAGCTTTCCTATTGGTACTATGGCTCTACAGCGTATTTTACCATCGCAGTTCTCTTCCTAATATGTACTCTCGGCAACTATCATCAAAGTCCACCAGCTTCGACATCGCCAGCATCACCGCCTTCTCGCTTCTGCTGCAAAGTATTGATTTATCACAGTTTCTTATGCAATATTTTTTCTTTTCGTAGAGTGCTTCCATGTTTGGTTTGCGGTATCCACAAACCTCACATTTTAAAAAATATGATAATTTGAGGATACCTCACACCAAACCTGGGCGGATATTTGTAAACCTTATAGAATTTGGCTGGAAGAAGCCGAAAACAGATATGGTTGATAACTCCGTTTGAGCCAAGGACTGAAATTTTTGCAAATTTTTCCGCTAATTGCAAATAGTGGTTCACTGTGGTTGGTTTGGAGGTTGAATGTTCATTTATCCACGCGCTATAACGACCGACCGATCCGGTCCTTAAGTTCTTCCGTACTTCCTGAGACATAATAGGAGCGAACGATACGCCACAATCGTCAAAGGGGCAGGTTTAGTGAAAGGTTAAATGGGTTTCACTTGACATTATTGAGGTCAGAGTCCCTTTAGGAACTCTCATGGGTACCCTAAGCTCAACTCATGCCCATTTCTGCTTAAAAATACCCTAAATCAAATTTAAATCATATGTAAGCCGGTTACACTGGAGTACAATCCATTAACGTTTTAATAAAAATACGTCAGTGTGGATCATATGGTTCTAAAATTCTAAAATTCTCATTCTAAAATTTGGTATCTTCGGATTATAAGGGAATGCCAAATCGAATGCAGCTGTCATTTTTGCAATTGACCTTGATTTTCAGGGTAATCCATTTAAGACCCGCTATTTTCAAATTAAATAGTCCGATTGTGCTTAAATTTAGTATCGAGGGGTTTTCAAAGATGTCAAATCAAACAATGCACATATATTTTCTAATTGAGTTTGATTTTCAGTTAAATCTGCTCACGACCTGCTGCTATCAAATGAAATTGTTCTATAATTGTGAAATTTAGCATTCAAGGATTTTGAAGTGTGCTGAAAGGACGCATATTGATAGTTCACCGATTAAACATAATTGCAATGGTTTCCGTTCAAGACCCGCTTTTTCATACAGAACTGTCCTTTCATTTTGAATTAGGGACAAACGTTTTCACGGATGCGGAATCGAATGCAATGTCATTTTTTCATTTGACCTTGATTTTTCAAGGTAATCCATTCAATGATGACCCGTCTGTGAGCACTGAAACGATACATCTTTTCGCAAAATGTGAAGCAAAATGTTAATTCTTGCAAACGAAAAGTAAATTTAAAAGAAAAACTTAAAATATGAAGAATTTTGTGATTTACGGCGAAAGCGTGAACACATACTATTGTAACTTTAGTTTTAAAAAGCATTTTTAGGAGTAATCTGTATTCCAAAAGTACCGTCTTAGATTTCTGGAATTTATTATAAATCAATTTTGGTGATGGATTGGGGTATACTCTCAAAAACAGCATCACGTCACACAGATCAAAATTTGCTTTCCACTGCAGGCAGCTGCTTTTCTGTTTTAAAATTTAATTTCATCTAAATTGTAATTAAAGACACTAAACTAAACAAGTATCTCGATCTGACTGATGCTTCAATGAATTGTAAAATGAATGCTTGCGTGTTACATTTTCAGTTTGGCCATATTCGTAAAAATCGACTTCTGTACAGCAATATTGTCAGCTGTATTTCTCTTTTGTTTGCAATTGCCTGTTACAAATGGACACATCCGGATGACATAACCAAAATGATCAGGAAATTTCTTTACCATGGAGCTGATAAGGACCTCGCCAATCAGGCGCTGATTGTCCTTCAAAATGAAATCGTTTGTTGCGGCGTAGTGTCGAAATATGACAAGTTCTTTCCAACTCCAGTCGAGGCATGGAAATCACAGAATTGCACAGCTCATCAAATTTCCAAGGTGCTCTAGCAGCAAAATATTTGATTTCCCGTCACTCTCTGTGTTCACCCTCTTTGGATCCTGTGACCTACAGCCGTACCCTTCCTTCCCCTTTGCAACGGTATTCTCAACCATCCGAACAAAACCTGCAGTACATCGGGTAGAATAAGGAAGCCTAACCGAACCAAAACTGAAATGAGCGGAGATTTTTCATCCCCTCCAGAATCGGCCCGAATACCGAAAAATGTTAACATTTTGGACCGAAATTAAAATTTATGCGCGAAAACTGTTGATTTTCGACAAGCCAAATTGTATTTTTGTATTGTTAGATAGCAGCTTTGGTGTACATTGTCGATTTTAGGCTTTTGAAATTATCAAATTTGTCAAGCATATTGTTTATTTCAGACCTGTAACGGGCTATCGAGGCCAGGGGCGGTCTGAAACTATCAACGGGAGGGCGTTGCCTGTATGGTACCTTGGTGTCGGGATTTCAGCGCAAATTCAAAAAATATCAAACTTTTTTCGCCACATGGTGGCGAAAGTAGAGGAAATGTTTTTTCCGGCGAGGGTCACCCCAGGCCCTCCCTGATTGCAGGTCTGGTTGTTTTTACAGTGTGGGTATTTATCGGATGGGTTGTTGCGGCAGAGAGTAAAAGGAACTACCAGGGGTATTGAGGAATCCATGGGCGCAAATTTCAAGAATGCAGTAATTTGATATGACTCGAGTCACATCATGCTAATGTCTGGGTTGCAATTTTAAAAATGTGTGCGCTCCTTCCAATCCTATCCTCACAACTGAAGGTGTACCTGGGGCAAGGGATAAGGTTATATGTGCACGAAAATTTGCTAGCCCTAGATCTTTCAGCTAAATACTACGTACCCCCATCTTAGTGATAATGATGTAACTATGCTCGTCATAGTCTGAAATTAACCTTATTATATCTAAATCATAGTGGATCAATATCAGGTCAGGGCACTCAAATTTTTTTTGAGGTACACATTACTCTGTATCTTCAATACAGGGTGGCGCAAAAGTTCTGATAACACTTTTTAAAATCCCGCCAAATTTTTTGCTGTTGACCGATTTTGAAACTTTTACGTTTATTTGAGAGAACAATCAAAATGATACAGAATACAGTCAAAAAATTTCGAAATGCCGCCACCGGCGTTAATACACGTCAGCAAACATTTGGGGAAGGAATTCGCTGCTTTTCTGACTACTTCATTGCCGATTTCGCTCAAGGTCC
>JAQGAX010000637.1:0-15014 GCA_034698105.1 Plectus exinocaudatus
CTGGTGTCCGTTGTTCATTAATATTTACATCGAGCCAATAAGGGCAACCCACTCGTGTCCGGCGACGTTTCTGGCGGCGAACACCTCGTTCATGCATTGCAGCAGCGATCTCTCGCGGGTCCGCGTCACCCGGAAGATCTTGCAGTAGACGGCCAAAATGACGAACAAAGGTATGAAGAAAGAAAATATGGTCGAGTGGGCCACGTAGCGCAGTTCGTCGCCCACATGGCACTGGTACTTGCTCGATGCGGGCGACCACCACCGCACCGTCGCCAGCAGCACAATAATGGAAGAAGCCCAGACGACTGCAATTAAGGGACGAAAGTTATAAGACATCTGATAAATAATCAGTGCGTAATATATTTCAGCATAATTTCAGCAAGCTTATGCATCAGATTTAATCGATTATGTACTCCTCCTGTGATACTTAAAAATGCGCACATTAAATAAATCAACCGAGGCAAAGCGTACAAAGTACGCTTGCAATGAAGTCAGAACCAACCACTGCGCCTCGATTAAGTACATTATGCGTGCACTGACTTTTCCGGCGCAAAATTCAAAAATCTTCTCTAAAGACCAATTTAGCTCAGCTCAAGGCACTTACCCAAGCAAGCAAAAATCATTCGTCTTCGTGTCACGAGCCGGACATACTGTAACGGCTTGGTGACGCCGATGAACCGGTCGACGCTGATCACGCACAAAGTGACGATCGACGCAGTGCAGCATATTACATCGAGCGAGATCCATATCCTGCATAAGAGACGACCGTAGATCCACTTGGAGCCGGTGATGATGTTCGACACGCCCAGTGGCATTACTACCATGCCTGAAATTCTGAATTATATGCGGTGTTCATACCTGTAACGGGTGTCCGAGGCCAGGGGGTCTGGACCTTCTCGGGGGGGGGGGTCAGGTCAGGGGGTCCGACCCCCCTAGACCCCTCTGGTTACAGGTATGGCGGTGTTGGGCGTTTCCTTTTATCTAGTTTAAAATCGGAAACTTCGGTAAGCTGGCAAGCATTTCGAAACATGGTAAGCAAAAGTAACTTAACCAACAACTAGGTAAGAAGCCTAGCTTTGAAGAAGGTTTACCGCGTTCTGCCTAGTTTTATTTTTTTTTAAAACATCCAACACTAACTGCTTGCGAGCAGTTGGCAAGGGCACATAAATCTCCGCACGCACGCGTTACCCGAAAATATGCATCCCTCATAAAAATCGATCTTACTAAAGAGAGTTCAGATAAGAGAAAGAGTATTCCCATTTGAAACTATAATCGGCGCTTCTCTTGAGTACTAATTTGCGCCCGCCACTTTTTCCGGTTATGACGCACTTTCAGAGAAGTGCGCTTAGTGGCGATAAAGAATGTTTGAATTAGTTTTCGGAGCGGTTGATGACCCTCCGGGGAATCTGCAGAGGCAAACTGGGATACCATAAATGGTTCTCGCTAATTAGTCCCATGGCACAGGCGATACTTGCTAATTCCGCTGCGGAAAAATTTTGTAGCTTCTTTATTAAGTAGCCTGCTTGAGACGAGCGTGACTAAGGTAGTCTGTAAACGAATTAAATTGTTACTGCGATCAAAAGTCTTTCTCAGACGTGTCTTATCGAACAAAAATTGAGTGTCTTTCTTGCGCTGAGATACTATCGTCTACGACACATTACTGAAAATCGGAAATAATCGGTGCATTTGAATTGTGGTATCATTAAGGTGACCTCATAATGAGTTACGTATACAATACTGCGCAATTAAATTTCGATGCGCGAAGAAGCATCGAAAATACCAAAAATGCACCGAATTTCCGGAATTAGAGTGTTGGTTTCATGGCTAGCAATGAGCATGCGCATTGCTGATTTACTGGGAATCGCGCGCGACAATCCGGCGGAAGGTATAACCGCATCGCATCAATTGAGTCGGGGGTGATTTGTGCGTGTGGCACTTGCACTTACCAACGAGCAGGTCGGCTATGGCGAGATTAACGATGAGCACGGAGGTGCCGCGCCGCGCCAGGCGAGAGTTGAACACGACGGCGACGATGACGAGCAGGTTGCCGAGAACGGTGCCGACGGCGAGCGCCGCCGGGAAGACGGCGATCATGATGAGCGACGGACACAGCAGCAGCACCTCGGTGTGCGCGTCGGGCGGAGGCACCGAACCCGCGTCCGCGCACTTCCACACCACCACCAGCCTGGTGATGTTCGCCATATGGACCGGACTGAAAGCAATATCAGTCCTTGTCAGTTCAACGTAAGCGTGCAATCGCTAATATCGCCATTCTGGTGTTCCGACAGGTTGCTATGATGATCTTTGGTACGGATTGGTCGCTTAATAATTCATTCTCGATTCAGGGCGAGGTTTTAAAGATCAATGCTGATTCTCGTGTAATCGTAGCAGAAAATTGCTGAACGGCAACGCTCTTGGGGTTCATCGAACAAACAGGTGCAAACGCATACGCTAGCCGATTAAAGACCATTCGACTTTTAAAAATCGAGTTTCACAGACAGACGCCCAACGCTTCGCATATTGCTCTGTCTGACGTGCGAACCCGCTGAACTCAGTTCAACCAATCAAACCACTGGCGACGAGGGAACTGAGAAATGGCGTACGGCGTTCCGATTGGCGGCTGTAACTGACATGGACGAATCGCGTCGCCGAGACTAACCGCGTATTCCCTCGACAAAAAGACGACGAAAAATCCTCCGCTGCAACAAGTGTTCCCGATCCTACGAGCAATCACGCCCACGCCAATTTAATTATCCCCTGAGAAGGAAAGGTTTAGAGCGTTCGTCGCATTTATTTGCACTCGGGCGATGCAATGACAGCAGATGAAACAAAAACAGCAGCAACAAGCATGAGTCAATAGAGCTGTTGGTAGACAATGTGTCTGGATCATGCGCGGCGCCTGAAGGTCTCACGCACTCCTGCGTCTAAGTCTTCTGCGCCGTCAATGGGTCCCCAAGGCCGAGGACACGCCAGGATTAGATGGGAGACTAGAAGGGCCAACGGGGACGCATTTGACGAAATGGATCCTAGCGCCTTTCCGACGGTTGATATTTGAAAGGATAATTCTTCCAGAGAGATGCACTTCCACTCCCTCACGACCACCGTCATCGTACTGGCGTCAAGATCACGGAACTGGCAGCTACACGTGGTTAGCGGCGTGAATTATCGACAGCTCCGTCACCAAGCGGGCGCCTCCCTCGTTTCCACGTCGCGGTAATGCGAGTTTGCAAACGATTTCATTTTTCATTTGGTGGCCATTCAGGGCTCGCGCAGGTCCGCCCGCGGCGGAACTGATGGGGACTGATTCCCCGAGGCGCCGAAAAAAATGGATCGTTCGGGCTGTCGATCCGAGGTTGCAATTGGAACTGGGCGACGTATGAAGGGGGTCGCAATAAATTAAATATAAATATATGAATTCACAGGGCGCCTTTAACTCGTGGTACGGCCCAGACAGACCCTCGCGAGCAGTGAGATGGGCGTGCGGATGGCACACAGCATGACCGGCATCCGCTTCGTCGCCGATGCGCTTATTTCGGAATCCGCCGACGCGCTCCAGGCGGTCAGCCGGAAACTTAGTGCTGTCATTTCTTCCGCCGACCGACGACGCAGCAGCCCGACTCCGACGCTCTCGCCCCTCTCACTCACGCTTTCTCTCTTCACTCCATCACTCGCTCATATTCGCATTCTAAATAGCCCTGCCGTGCTTACTTCATTAATCCGCGCGCTAATGCTTTGCTACGTGGTTCTACGACGGCATGAATCGAAAGGCGCCGCGCTGTCGCATTCATTGAGGCGAATTGCGCTCGTCATATTCAGCCGTTTCATTGATCAATGATCTCGCTCTTTCTTTGTTTCTCTCCCACTCAAATTTCAATGCAAATAAATAAAGTGATGGGTAATTTTACTTCGCCTTCGGTTGAACTACTACTTATAGTAAATATTATGTCACAGTGGGGGCGATGCGTTATGCATCGCTGTGCAAAAACGAAAAGGTCAATTGGAAGCTCGGGTGAATGGCAATGATTTGTAGGCGTCGCAAATGGACAACCCCCGAGTATCTGGGCGTACAATCGGACAACCCCGAGACGACATTTGCAGACAATGCACAACAAGTCGAGACGAAACTTAGGTAGACTATGAATTTTCACTTGAAATATTATATTATCGCGCAAGTGACGGTAAAAGCCCCAGCAGCATTTTAAATTTACAAGCATAGTCTACCTAAATAAAGCTCGACTTAGACTGTAAACGCAATTACTCGCCAAGAAGGCAACAGAAAACGACAACAACAGCAGCACCGTACAGAGTCGTCGACAACTGGCGAATTGAATAATGTACCTGCTTGAGTTTTGGGAATGCGGCAAATACAACATGCATCACATTTCGCTCATATGATAACAAATACGGTCAAACTTCGACCGCCCGACTGACGCCGTGCGTGGTCGGTCGGGGACGAGATCGCTCTCCAATGCGCAGAGTCGGCAACATGTAAGATTCGTTCTGGATCGCCAATGGGCTACGCTCCGAGTCGGCGGTCGGCGACGCATGGAAGCCGTTTTTCCCCTTCGACGGGGGAGGAGTTCCATCGTCGCCGTTGAACGACCCATGCGGCCTCCAGTTGTAATAATTGCTTATCCGTTTTGGCTCGTCGTAGCGAAGTTGATCGCGCATTGCTTCATAGAGCTAAACAGAAATTTGAAATCAACCTTTCGCAGAAAGTTTGCGTCACAGAAAATGGAACGCGCCCAAAGTTAAGCTTTGCAAAAGGCGTCTTGAACTAAAAGGCTCTTTAGTTTTCCTGTGGCATGTCATCAACTTCTGCTGTGACTTAAACTTTTCCTTAATTGTCATAAAGATGAGCTATCATTCCGGAGAGATAAGAACATTGCGGAGAGGATGCGACAGCTCTGCCTCCACGGTATGAATCTGAATATAAATGACAATACCTGATTTGAGCAGCGCTGCAACTGCTCGCCGATTTTCCGTCGGCATTCACCGAACGACGGTCGCTCTTGAACATCAATTAGCCAGCACTGTCTCATGAGTTGATATCTGAAAAGACCGAAATAGTTGAGAAATACGCAAAAAAGCGAATGTGGTAGCAAAGATCATTCGACGAGGTACACAGCAAGGCGTCGAAGAGCTCTCACACTAAACTTAGTTTAAAAAGCTCTCTCTCACTATCATCTGATCCTACCCAGACAGTTTTATATTTACATTTCGTCTGGAGCATTGATCGGCTGTCCCAATCGATTGCCATTCTTCAGGTGGTCAATGAAGGTCATGTCGAGAGGGCGATCGGCGTACGGTGCTTCACCCAGAGCGAAGATTTCCCAAAATACCACGCCGAGAGACCAGACGTCCGATTTGACGGTAAATTCTTGATCGAGGATTGATTCCAGTGCCATCCACTTGATCGGGAGTGGCACGTTCTTCGATCGCTCAATGTGGTATACTTGATCCTGACGGGCGAGACCGAAGTCGGCGATCTTCACAATTCGCTGCTCAGTTAATAGCAGATTTCTGGCCGCCAAGTCGCGATGAATGAGCTAAAAGCAATTAAAAATGATGCTATTTGAGGTGAATGCCGGGGTAATAGCTTGCCGTCTTTTGTGCAAGATAGTCCATTCCATTGGAGATCTGGAACGCGTAGGAAAGCAGGTCGGAAGTGGTCAGAAGCGGACTCTTCAACCGATTCTCATCCACCTGCGCCGCCCAGCTGGAATCTTGCTCGCTCTGCAGATGGATTCAGTAAGTCATAATACCATACTCAATCATAAAATTATACTATGTTTTACGTGCATCTATTTTCGTTTCTCCTAAACATTGGGTCAAATGCTAGATGCAAAATTTGCGTTTAGTATAATGTCATACTAGTTGAAAACTATTTGCTGTCATTGACTATTGTACTGTATCAAAAAGACGACAGTAAATCCGACTATTATCGGCAGCAGGCGGCGAAACCATTTCAAATTCAGTTAGTAATAGACATCATTTAAAACAACATGCCGATACTCAGCGATCTATATGAATCATTTGGGTAGTCGTACACAATTTGAAATGGTTTCGGTGCGGCCGCTGCTCGCTGTCGCCAATATTTATTTCTCCCACTCACCTGATAAGTAGTGTGCGGTTCGTGCGCGGTGAGCATCATCTTCTGCGCAGTGAGATATCCGTCGGGACTTGTGGGCGGCTCGCAGTCGGCGACAATTTCGTTGAGAAACGACGCTCGGTGCTTGCGCAGATGATCGAGCAGGCTGCCCAGCTCGCACAGCTCAGTCACCACGTACAGCTCTCCCTTGGCCATCAACTTGGTGACGGCGCCAATGAGCCCGAGCACGTTGACGTGCTGCCCGATGGCGATCATGATCTTTAGCTCATCCAGCAGCGCCTTCTGGTCGCGCACACTTCGTCCATTGCGCGGCACTTTGACGGCAACCGGGAGAGGATGTCTCACTGCCGTTTTGTCCGACACTCCCGGATGCGCGGTCAGCGTTCCTCTCAGCACCTTGCCGAACTGACCTTCGCCGAGCAGCTGATAAAATAATGACGGTGTAAAAGGAATTGAAATGTCATCGTCATGTCTTTTTTATTTGTAAGGGACTGTCTACCATTTAGTTAACGTCTTGAAGGACCATCGTAAACTCTTTTTAAGCAGAGTAGTGTTCACGCCAAACGAGGTGAACATTTGTCTGCTGGCCGAAGTTTCAATCGTATTTCTTCTACCACGAAACGCACGAAGTATTTAATTTTTTTTTTGAAATCGGTAGAATGCCCCTCCAGATGATTAGCGCCCGAACCTCAGCCAAATGGTTCAAGTGGTCGATAAAAAATGAGTTTCTGTATTTATTTGCATACGTACCTGTTCACATCGCAGCAATTCTCTGGGCAGTTCGTATTTAGGATCGTACGGCAGGTCATCCGCCTGTCGATTGAGCGGTATGTTCGGATCGAGCTGTTCCAGTGCTTTCTCTTTAGCCGGGCCTCCCAGCGACGAGTCCATGAGCTGATTATAGAGCTGTTCGAGCTGTCTGCGCTGATCACGCTGCTGTTTCGCCTGGCGAATCAGCATGATGCCGAGACAGAAGATGATAGAGAGGAGGAGAAGCGAGCCGACGGCGATGGCGATCATCGCACCCTTGCTCAACGATTCGGGCGCTCCAATGATCTGAAAAAGGAATTTCAGAATAAAGAAATTTGGGGGTATTCCCTCGTATGCTTCCCGACTTATTGAAGACCCGACGCTTTTCGGCAGGAGCATATTTTGGGGGTGCGCGGGGAGCATCGCCCCTGGATTTTTTGGATTCCCGATATTCGTTTGGCTATAAAATGGTAAGGGTTCTGTTTGTATACTCCCCCCCGGTTTTTGATTTCTTGCTAATCGCCTCCTTCTCGACCAGAGCCTATATACCTGTAACGGGGGTCCGAGGCCAGGGGGTCTGACTCCCCAGACCCCCCGGTTATAGGTATGGGGCCTATTTCACTAAAGGGCAATCGCTGAGATCTGTGCTCAGTTGGCTGCGTAACATGCCTCAGAGAGGAGATCAGATATGAGACTCAAACAGCAGAAAACTGCTCTCGGCGGCCGCCCTTTAGTGAAATTTGCCCCAGTACAATAAGACCCTTGGATTTCTTGTTTTAGCGTGTATTTGTACCAAGACCCAGAAAGCCCCTGATGCGTCCTTCGTGATTGAAAGAGTGTATCATCATGTGATATGTCCCGTCAGTTCCCTCACCCACACTTCCGCTCGTCGAGATAGCCAGCGAGCACGACCGGATCGATGACGACTCTTAAATAAACAGCAGACTCACCGTTAGTGTTATATTGTTCGTTATGGAGCCGGCTCGATTGTGTGCTCTGAAAGTGGCGTGAAGGTCACATACTTGCCCGGAACAAATATACTCTCGACTTTAGGCTGCACTCAATCAATTCACTCAAGCTATTTGTTGTTATGAACCCCAACTGCGTCGAATTGGTCAATCATATCTGTGCGGTTATTTACGAATAAAAATAATAAAAAAACTTTCTTAAGCTGTTTATTCCCACTGTATCGTGGGGTCAGCTTTTTCGAGTTTTCCGACCCTCATAATGCGACACGTGCTCTTCGGTTGGCTGTCGCAGGCCTGACACCGGGGACGACGCTGCTGGGGGGTCGAACCTCCGACCTTGTGGCTGCGAGCCGAGGCTCTTAAACCACTCGGCCACAGCGCCGTCTTACGAATAAAAATAATACGAAACGTAAATTTTCGCCTAGTATGATATCTTTGCAGACAAATAAATGAGTGTTCTAGTGAGTGGAGCCAAAAGTAGAGTGCAATAAATCTGACTGACTTGCAAGAGTAAACGCCTTGGTCGCTTGAATGGGCTTTCAAGATGGTCAGGTTGCGGTCGTCGGCGCTGAGGTAGTTGCCTGTCTTCATCGTATAATTCTTGCCATCTTTGTACCAGGCGATTTTCGGTTTCGGCGTTCCAATCGCTGAACAATATAAAGTAACCGTTTCCTCGTATTTGACTTCTACTTGAGACGGAGAGTGATCGTCCTCGGTCTCATAGAATGGTTTCTCAATTTTCTCCACCTAAAACATGCAAATCAACGATCATCTAGCCTACTGCGGTCAAGAGAAGCAGTAGTACTCACCGTGACCGTCTTATCTCTCTTTTTCGATCCCCAAATGCTGATCCCGTTCAGGTTGGCTTTGCATAGGTAAAGACCGGAGTTGTTGAGACGCAGATGGTCGAAGTGCAACTCGAGACGATTGGAGAAGGCGCTCGATGTGTTGTAGACGGCGTCGTAACCAGCGATCGATTCGTGGACGTTGGCGATTTGTGTTTCTTGCAACGAATCAGTGTTGACCAGCCACCATGTGATCATTCTGGAATCCAGCCGACGATCATTCAAAAGCGCTTTACAAGTAATAATGCGGTAGTGAAGGTGCGAGGGGCAAGCCACCGGTTTGGTTTCTAGTTTTTCGAGGTCAGAAAAATTATTAGTTCTCATGCAGTTTAGGTTTCACAAGCGCCATCGCGTTCATACGCGAAAGGAAATACTTGATAGCGACGAGTGTTCTTCCGCGTGGTTGTTAAGAATTAATTAGCTAAATCAACCTCTCGACCTGGTAACTCCGCGGAGGAGTGCTCGTTGCCATGGTAACTACGCGGAGGAGTGCTCGTTGCTAAGAAGTTATTTCCTTTCGCGTATGAATGCGGTAGCGCTACATGCAGACAGCTATAAACGTACCTGTAGTCGTATTTCTGGACGCGACAGGCGACCACCAATCCATCATTTTCGTAGGTCGCACCGGGAATGGCGTCATCGCCTTTAGGATCAGTGGTGCTGGACCACATGATGATATCCATGCCCTCGTTCTCCTCCGATTTCTTCACATCAGTCACGATCAGTTCTGAAGTGGGGCTTGCAGAGGTCGTGCCGCCGCTGCCCTTAGCCAGGCATTGGTAGGTGAACGACTGCTGAGCGTCCCAGTCGAGCACTTTGGCTATTTCGAAAGTTCCAGTGAGCACATTGGCGCTTTCGTCCGGCACATCTTCCCACTGGTTGTCGGAACACTCGTTTCGAATACACGGCATTCTTCGAATGGCAATACTCGGTAAAGGCAGGCCTCGAGCAACACAGATGAGTTTGTAAGTGCTGTTGAGCTGAAGAAAGCGAGTGTCCACTGGGACAGAGATATTGGTCTGCTGTGTGACGAGTATGTTCGAAGAGATTTCGTCCGATCCGACCTTCACGTTCCACTCAATTGATTTCGTCAAATCATCGCCAGCGACTAATAGTAGGATGTATCTAAAGTAGGTTATTATACTTGCTATTCCAAATCGCATTACGCAACTCGGCATCTGTTATCAAACCCCCAAAAGCGTTTCCGTTGCGAACAAATGCAAACACTGAAGCAATCGCAATTGCGTGCTCCATATTTTCGAAAATAGGTCCGATTTTAAGAATTTTAAAAGTCGTACGTTCCAGAATCATTAATGTTGGCATTGGTGATGTCGATTTTTTCGGTAAACGTTTTCATAGATGATCCACCACCTCCACCAGCCTGCGATGAGTTTCGGATTCGGGAATCGAATTTGAGCTCCACTTTGGAAGGGCCATGAAGAGCCGATACTGTGGTCTGAAATCAGTCGCTAACTTTTTATAATACGCAATTCGCAATATGAGAATGTTGACGATGAGTACCTTGAACCACGTCTTCGTGTACTGGTCGGGCCACGCTTGAAATGTGACGAACAGACTGACTGCGCGGCCTTCGTCGACTGTTTGGTCAGCGTTGGAGGTCGACTGGACTACGATATGTCCTTTCGTTGCGGACACGTCAATGTCGACGCCGGTCGAGTTGCTGCCCGAGTTCGGGCCGACCTTTCTCGCCAAGCAGGTGTACTTGCCCGAGTCGGTCTTCTTTAAGTCGGCGATAGTCAATGTTCCGTACACGCCGCCTTGCATTTTGGTTGTTTTTGATTCCGTCGCACGAGCCTAAGAAGTAAACTTTCGTTGCTCGAAACGGTTACGGTTACAAGCAGAAACCTGAGCTGACAGCGGATATTCCCAGTCAATTTCGACATTCTGCGGTTGATCAGTCATGACGGTGCACTTGAACTCGAAATTCTGCTGGCCCACGTAAGGGAACGGTGTTTCAGTGGTGACTTGCGGAACCAAAGTGGAGCCTTGATCGATGATGACAATTACGAATGGGAGGCTGCTCGTGCCGAACTTTGTTCTGGCGCGACATTCGGCTTGGCGAGCTGACCAAGTTCCGTATATGCTCAGCTCACTGGCGGCGACCGTAAAGCCGATTCTAAAAAGTACATCAACGTGATATTGGCGAAAAACGGTAACAAAGGCTTGCGTTGGTTGGGGCGTATGAATTAAACAATTGTAGAAGGGCTAGACTCAATATACGGTATTGTTTCTCACCTCGAATTATATGACTCCTGGACCAGCTGGGACTGCCGTTCGCTATTAATGTACAACTCCACTGTCACATCGAACGTTGTGCTTCGACAAGGTATCACTTGTTTACCGAGTGACAAAACTGGCAGTGCACTGTTTGTCCATTCCAAAAGATTATGTTCCGGTTTCTCATCTGAAATTGTAATCTCTTACGAGATAAACCGCGTTTGCGGTTTATTGCAAACCATTAACGAACAGGAAGACATCTGAGGAGCTTGACCTCCCGCTTTCTGATTGGCCAATGAGGTCGGATGCTCGGCACAAATAGAAACCAGTGTCAGTGATCTTGAGCCGAACAACAGTGATTTGCGCTTGAAATGAACCGGAAGAAAGTTGTTCATTTGTATTCCTGGTCAACCGTCCATCAGTTTGCGGATTCGAGTAATTCTTTATCTTCTAAAAAATCAGTTCTTATGAAAACACGAACGAGTTTCAGAATCAGTTCGAAGTAACGATGAGACAAGAAGGGATAAATGAAAACCGGTATCGGCAAACTACACAGTTTCAATGATCGATTGGAATG
The DNA here is from genome assembly GCA_034698105.1 of Plectus exinocaudatus. Lineage (NCBI taxonomy): Eukaryota > Metazoa > Nematoda > Chromadorea > Plectida > Plectidae > Plectus > Plectus exinocaudatus. The sequence goes on from JAQGAX010000637.1 coordinate 11,491, forward strand.
AATGAGTGGTGACATAACGAACCTAAAGGCTCAACGGGCGGGAGCAGACACTCTGAATAAAGATCTATAAAGACAGCAATCACAGCACGCTGACCGAATTATTGGGAAGTATCCACTCGACGGGATAATCGGCCACACAGGTGAGGTTCAGACTGGATCCGGGCGCCAACTCCTCCGTACCGTCCGTCGATTTTACTCCATTGATGACGGGTGGTAGGCGATTCGGCTGCGTCACCGCTGTGCCGACGATGACGGCCAGCAAGCCGAACAGCCTGATCATGTCTGCGCGCGAACCAAAACAGTTATGATTAATAGGGCACATGAGGGCGGGGGTGCGAAACACGCGAAGGGCGCGTCGGCCGAAATTGCCGCCTCGGGCTGGCTCTTCGGTATGATCGATGTCGGCGGTGGCAATACGAAAAGGAGGCTCGGCGGCGCGCAACGCTTACATAAGCGCCTCGTTTGGGCTTAGCGCCCGGCCGCCCCCTACTACCACCAGCGCGGATTGTTATGGGCGAAGGTAACGACGTCCTATTCGCACCTTTCCGATCGGAGGCGTCAATGAACGAACACGGCCGCGACGCCTTTCCGCCGCGGGAACGATCCCATCTATTGGCGGCGGCCGACCGAGCGATGGGTTTGGTTTACACGACACGCAACAACACGCTCGACGGATGGCCAAACGGCGAGCGCAAACGCGCCGATTGTACGTGCCGACAGCGCTTGCCAAAGACGAATATCAAGCAAAATAGACGTCTGACGCATCAGCCGACTCGGCGAGCGAATGGCCGCCCACTCGTACCCATCCTCCGGTGTGCTGGCGCAGCGCTTTACTTGATTTGATAAGCGAATAAGCGACGCGAATAAGCGACACTCTGGCTCGATTGCTCTCCTCCGTCGCGCAGTCAGGCCAGTGCTACCCGCGCCGCCGTCGCCCGACAAAACAAGTGGCCTTATCAGCGTTCATCTTTTCCGGTTCTTCTCCACTTCTACCAGTCGTGTTCGGGTGCCAACCGCCATGCGCCGCGTGCCAAGCGGCTGGGAGCGGGGTGGACGCGCGCCGCGCCGTAAGCCGTAAAACAGATGCAACTTTCGCTCGCGTGCACCACGCCAGAAGGCAGTCAACTGACGTCCGGCACCGAGTGCTCGTTAGTCTGTTTGCGACCGCGAAAAGCGAATCGAGAGATCAATAGGCTATTCGACGAAAACGAAGGATCCCGGCGACAAGTCGGAATGGAGTGGGGATAGAGGAAATTCGATTCTTTTCGCCACCAAAAACGAATACATCACTTGGCCGCGCAGCCAACGGAACCAACCCGAAACCTAACCACCGCATCCGATGGATGAGTTACTACGGCCGCCAACGTTCGCAACCAAACCGACAACCGGTCTTCGCCTCGCTGACTCACGACTAGGTCGACTGTGCTATACAATTGACGTGCGCACTTTAAGTTTCGCAGGAAACAGTCATCACTTTTGATGTTAACACGGTGAAGAGGCGGCTCGACCGATTCATGGTCCCTGAACTACTAGTACTAGAAATAGTAATTCGAACGCTGTGAAGGTTTCGAAATTTTTTGCTGTTTTTTGTACCAAACTTGCAATTAAAGCGAACGTTGAAATGATCTGCTTTATTTGAGTATATTAGTACCAAAAAGTATTACTTGTGCGATAGTAATTGAACGTTGAATTTTTAAGCTATTGTCCTTACCACTTATAAAAGTACGCTAACTGTCTTCGATCAGGCAGCACAATAGACTTCTCAGTGCCATCAACTAAGAACACTCGTCAACAAAGGGTTAGCTATATGCAGCCGCAAATACGATTAGTCGGTTTCACCAACCATTCATCACTTGCGGCGTCGCTTGGTCGAATGCTCTTTGTTCGTGGCTGAGCTGGCGGCACCAAACTGCGCTCACTTAGCGGCAGCGGTGCCGAGATTTATAACCAGACACTCGTTTTTCAAGCGATTCTGCCGAGCTCGACTTACAAAACACAGACTAGCCACTTGTCGACGTCCGCTCCGTCAATCAACGACCGCGGCTGATCGTTCGTCGCGATCGCATAATCGGTCACGCCTCAGTAGGGGCCTATTGAATATTGACTACAGTAAAAGTTGTAATAAACCCGCACCTGCAAGTCGCTGAAAGAAATGAACCCCGCTGGTTCTATAAGAACGTGTACGGCATTTGCAATCAACTTTGGTGTTGCCAGCGTTTTAACTGCTGCCGCAGTATGGGAAAGGGTCGACACAATCAGTGCCGGATTATAAGCGAAGCTGACGAAGCTAAAGCTTCGGGTCCCCGGGGTCCACATAGTACAAAGAGGGCCCCGAGGGGTCGCAGTGGGGCCCGCGCAGTGTTGAAGGGGCGGCCTTGAGGCTTTTAGCTTCGGGCCCCCCGATCCCACTAATCCGGTCCTGGGCACAAAGCGCGTGGAAGTTCAACGACCGTCAATTTGTCATCAAAAATACGGAATTTATTGAGCATGGTGGATGCAAGGCACATCGTTATCCTAGTCAACAACTTACACAAACTAAGCAGAAACGATCAAAACAGAAACATCGTAACAACTAGAGTGGTCAAGCATTCACTTGGTGTCTCGCAATCGGATAAAGTTCTCGACGATGCGCAACTGCGGAGGGGAGAGCGTCAGCTTCGACTTCACTCTTGCCAGCATCCAGTTCATCGAGGAGTTATTGTACCGCGCGAAGATCTCGATGCAGTTGCAGGCGTTGACGAAGTCGTTGGTGTCGAGCGCCAAGTCGAACATCTCCTCGATATCGTTCTTTTCGGCGAAGCCGAAGTCCTCCACCTCGGCGAGCGCCGCCGCCTCCCTCTCCATCGTGTCGGTGGTCGCGGCGAAGTTCGACTGGGCCGGCATCAGCTTGTTGAACAACTGCCACGCGCGAGCAGTTTCCTTGAAACGCGCCAGCGCCACCGCTGCCATCGCCAGCTGCAATTAGAGTAAATTCTAGTAAGAAATCGTTCACTGAGAGAGAAATTTGCAGTTTCAATGAGTGACCTGGATACTGTGAAGGGGGAAATATTCGACAACATCGATACACTCTGTACATTGCATTACGCTGGCGGGCTGCCAGATAAAGATAACACAGTAATACTTACTGATTTTCACAATCCGACCGAGTAATTTTCGCCTATACAATAATTTTTTGTGTCAGTGGCACTCAAGTTTTCTGTGAAGGCGCATATTATTTTATTTGCCGGCAAATTTGGTAGCTCGCCTAGTTGGCAATGCATTTTCAGAGCAGCTGTCCTTACAAAGATAAGAACAGTTGCGCGATTGACCATCAAATTCCCCTGAGTAAAGGACCTAATTTGAAGAAAACAAATAACGATTGAAACACTGACATTTTGTGGCTGCCACTTCCTCCTAACTTTCGGATTGTTATGAGTAGCAAATGTGTCCACAAGTCCGACGACTCGAAGCAGCACTGCATGCATCGCCCCGAACTGATCTGGAGGTAGTGTCTGCAAAAGGATAACCGATCAGTAATCAGTATC
>JAQGAX010000638.1:0-15005 GCA_034698105.1 Plectus exinocaudatus
AATTAAAGTCTACTAACGAAGATAAGAATATAAAAAACATAGAGGTTATGGTTTAACGTTTCAGCTGTCTGTTTCATATTGATTCTATCCTACTTTCAGATAAAACTACCGCTGCCGGCTAATCTACAATTAAAGTCTACTAACGAAGATAAGAATATAAAAAACATAGAGGTTATGGTTTAACGTTTCAGCTGTCTGTTTCATTTTGATTCTATCCTTCTTTCAGAATATATCCTGCCCCATTTGTTTGGCCGCTCTTGCACCGGAGACGAAGGTCTTGCAAGCACTGGAGCCGCTCGCAGTTAGACCTTGCGGTCATACCTACCATCGGGAGTGCATAGAAACGTGGCTCGCGGACAATAGCACGTGCCCCGTCTGCCGCGCTATAGTGAAAAACGGCAAAAAGGTTGGTGTTGTTTCAGAATGGCGATCGTTAGAAACTTTTGAATGTATTTTTGCGATTTTCAATTTGGCACCGTGTACTTCGTAAGAGCTGTGCGCAACATACAGTGAGATATGGTAGCCCTCCATTAAATGAAGCGATGGACTGTATTCGTATCGAACAAAATAAACGATAATTTCAACATTTTGGTATATTTTTATTACTTGAATGTATGCGATGCACTCGCTCTAGCATTGTTTTCTCATGAGCTTATTCTGCAAATATTATCTGTGAGAGTCAGGTGGGTAGCTGTCAACGGTATGTTACGGTGTTGCGAGTCTGATTTATTTTATTTTTTCAGCGTCCGACACCCTACTATAGGCGACCAAAACTTAGCGTGCATCAATGTATAAACAAGGTTTGTACCTTTTCATTTATTTGCTTAATTTATTTTTTGCTGTTGTCTACAGACTCCCTTTAGGCACTACAGATCTGGCTGCGCCGAATTTTTAAAGGGGTACAGTAAAACCTGGATTAGTGCAGCCTCTCGGGAGCCAGGAAAAACCGGCAATTAACCGGGGCCTGCACTTATCCGGGTTCTACTGTATGTTGCTGACGTAGTAGTGTCCTATGCCCGATAAGTCCTCCTTTTAAAACTTTAGGTTTTCATACTTACGTCTGATTCATTATTTTCTAAATCGCGAGCTAATCTAGTCCTAATGGAAACAAATTTCTCTTCAGGAATACGTAAATAAGGTTAGAGCTCAGCAACGGGCGAAGAATCTAGAAAATTTAAGTGCTCAATCTTCTCAGTCCACTTCGGTGAATAGCGAAGAAAATCAGTAACAACAGGTAGGTAACGTTTTATTTTAGAGACTTCACATTACATACATTTTTAGAGACATTATGCACATTTCTACTTTATATACCAAATTAACTTCAAATTATCAAATTTATAACATTATAACATCATAACAAATTATCAAATTACTTAAAACTTTCAAGTTGAAATACTTGAAAGAAAATAATTATAATACTTAGAAGGGGAAAGAACGTCAAAATATACGTTGGGCTTAAAATATGCCTTTGAGGACGTAGATTCCGAATATCGCATTCGTTCTAATTCCATCTGGTGTAACGAATTGCTTTATCAGAGCGTTAAGCGCGCTAGAGAAACCTGTTTGTATGAATTTACAATCAACTGTTTTGTAGTGGCTTCAAGGGGAAAATATCTCTCAATAGGAAATTGGTAGAATACCGTTTTCAATCAAATTGTTTGGTAAATGGTAACAATAAATGCACAGTGCATGGCGAGCCAATACGATGTCTCGGGTCAGTCAATGGACAAGCCATGCGAAACCATTGTTTTGCGAAACTCAAGCAGCCTCAATTTCCGTTGATTGCTTTTTGATGATTTGGTAAAGTGTTATAAATCGGAAACTGACGCTGCTGGCACGATCGCCGTTACTGGCAGTCGGGCTGTTTTGACTGCATTGTCGTATATTTGCATTACGTGTACTTTGCACTGTTTTGGCGATGGGCATTTATATTTAGTCGTATTCCACTAGCTTTTTTAATGTTAGATTTCTGCTGATTGGTGTCAGTCGTAGTTGTGGTGCAGTAGTCTCAATAGTTGTGTAATTGTAACTGCTGTTGTCTGATCATATTGGCGTATGTCGCTTCTTTATTCGTGCCAACATTTGGTATGTTGTATTGCGTATTTTTCTATTTAACTGAGTGTGTGACGTCATTGCTCGACCAGCGCGGCAGTATTTTGATAGAAGCTGTCACCAAGCGTCGATCGATCTGATTGAAGAGTCGATCATGCACACCAGATGCGATCGTCGGTGAAGCGCCGCTACCATCTCGCTCATCTGACTTCCTGGTGCTGCGTTCGCGCAGTTGACGGATTTTTGATTGATGGCGGTTCTGCGCACTTCTGGACTGCTCTCGTAAGCGATCGCACACCATTGCATCTACAGGGATGATTGGGCCTGCTTCTTCATTGCAGACGTGGACCTTTGATACTGGGAAGAGTGCCATTGACAGGTTCCTGGCGATCATTCTCGTCGCGATCATCTGCGGCGCGTCCCATCAAGGACCAGCGATGATCAACTCCACCAGTCATCGGTCGTAATTCTGTTGCGCTACTAAGAGGCATTGTAAGCGTTGTTTACTGTCTTGTGTTTTTTTCACCAGGGTAGGGTCATGGGATTGGGATCTAAATGCCTGGTAGCCAACAGTGCCCACACCCACCTCGGACGGGCGCCTTTGTATTGCCTCGGTGCTCCCTTGGCGCTCCTTTATTTTCTGGTACCGTTGGGCAATGGAGCCCGATTGATCCATATGTTGGCATGGTTGTGAGAGGCACGACCATCCATCTTTTGCCTCGTCTGCGTAGCTTAGTTCAACTCCATTGTGTATGTTATTTGATCATTGTATGCAATTTGACCATTGATGGATTTTTTAGAGATGCTCTTCATATGAGCTGAATTTGGGTCCCCGCGGAATTCAGGGATCCCATTGCAAAATAAAACTTCGAATTATGCTCTTTGCAATAGGATAAATTGCGTTCACCTCAGCTAAATTTCCTCATTTTCAGGACGGCATGAACTGAGAATCACGCCCGCCGTTCTAACGAGCGAGCAGTTCATCGAGGTGCCTTCGACCGAGACGCGCAAGATTGAGATGATCATCACTGTCGTGCCGTATCTCAAGAAACTCCACTCGATGGGACTTCCGGGCTGCAGTTACCCGCGTTAGACGGAGTGGCCGCCCAAGCAGCGAACAGCCAAGAACCGACGCCGACAATCGAAAGACGACTCACCGCGAGAGCAATAGTCACTGTTCTTTTTATTGCTTTATCACAAAAATGACGAACAGCGTAATGCTTACATACTGGACTCATTGATGCCTGATTATCCAAATCAGTCAAAGCATGCGTCATACATAAAAGATGCACCGATTTTCGTGAATATCGAACTTTAGTTATATCGGACTACGGAAACCTAGGACTGTTTTTTTTCTAAAATTCCGGTATGAAAGCATTGTGCTGTTTTGTTTTGCATTGCACTGTTTTGATTACAGTAATTAATGATCACCCATATGGTCTTCGTTGTTTTGTGTATGTGTGTTTGCCGATCAGTAAAGATCGCCTCGCTCTCTGCCGTTCTGTAGACAACTTTTTCACTATATAGAAGAAACTTTCAAACGCCATGCACCAGCATTGCGTTTCTACTTCACAACCCCTCGCTGGTAGCTCATCCACTCGATGTACTTGGCAGTGGCGATTCTGGGCGAACTCGCCGCCTTCTCGGTCCTCGCCGTCTGCCTGCTTCGCCGCTTGCGTCTGCAGAGCAAGTTGCTGGTAGCGCGTGCCAGCTCACAGGGTGTGCTGGGAAATGACGCTCTTACGAAGGTGTGTTTTGAGGGAAAGTGGTTATCATCCCCGTTTGCAACAGGTATGGCACGGGCAAGCCGGACAGGAAAAGTGACTGCGGCCTAAATATTTTAGTCTGACCTGTCTGTCATCAGTTCTGTCATTCTGGGCTGTCATTGTGACCCGACCGGCAGCCCGACACAGTCGCAAGAGGCGGAATGCAGTATTAATTATGACTTCAGGTTATTATGACGAATCGTTATTATAGATTATCATCAGGCTATTTCTGATTTTACAGTATCTGCTGTATTTCTAGTCACTCACTACCTGCGCGATTTCAAAATTCTGCAACTGTACATGTCGATAAATGATATTATTGAGCTACAATTGTTCCACGATAAACAAATATTGACAGCCTTTTCAATTATACAATAGTGCATTCCATTAGGCTTGCACTGCCCTCATTATTCTGAGAATGCATAAAATCCGCCGGGTGCAGGTGTTTTACAGTAGTTACTCATCGTGTTACCACAAAAAATGAAATAGTTCCGCAAAGATTTTCTAAAAAATTTAGTTCCCCTTAAATGATCGATGGGAATGATCAATCGAACTATGTGAGCAACGGTCCGTCCGGCGACGTCGCTCCCCTGCCTTCCGGTGGGGCCACGGAGATGGACCCCCCACGGCCTCATCGAGGGCAACTGGGATAAAGTGATGGAAAGCTTCGACGAGATGGAGCTGAAGAAGAAGCTTCACTGCGGCATTTACGACTTCGGCGATTCAGCAACGCGCCATTGTTCCTTGCTGTCAGAAACGCGATATGATGCATTGGAAGGGCACCCAACGTTTTGAAAAGTTTTCATCGATTTTGGTGGCCCATTCGAAACATCAAAGTAGTTGGAATTAGGCAAACTTTTCTGAAACTTTCCCACGTTTTCGCCCTTATTCTACAGTGTGCCATTCAATGTAGTAGCAACTGCAGTCTGCACCGAAATATCATCAAAAGCATTTGCAAAAATCGCCAATATTGGTGGGAAACTGAGGGCACCAGTTATTTCACCATATTATTTCACGCCCGGCAAATTTTGAGAATTATCTGGAATTCTTCGAAAACGCATCCAGTTTGGGAGGTTGCGAATTCTGAGAATCGGCCGGGCGTAAACTGAAGCAAAATGACTAGGCGATAACCGGAAAATACCACTGATGCTTAGCCGCAGAAGTCGGCGTCTGCGGGTTTAATCGCGTACGTTTAGTTTAAAGTAGCGTCACCGTCACTACTTGGATGCCAACCCCTCATTCGCCCACTATCAGGAATTCAGGAATGAACGCTCTCAATCCAGGAATAAACAGTCTTCTATAGTGCAATCGTACCTGTAACAGGTATTCGAAGCCAGGGAGGTCTGAACCCAAAATATTTTTCGTCACTTACATAGCGAAAACGTTTTTTCCTGCCGAGAGGGTGTGTCAAGGAGTCTCTGGGGTCTGGCCCTGGCCAGGGGAGTGACTCCTTGGACCCCTGGTTGCAGGTAATTGCACAACAAATTGCACAACCTGTAATTGCACAACCTGCCTGAAATTGCATAACAGTTGCGTATTCATTGGGATTATTAGTCATCGCTCTGTAACGAGAACGCACTCGCTGGGTGCAGGCTCTATTCACGTTTCTGGGTTGTAGCGTTACTCATCGTTCTACGAAGAAACTGTGCAATCAGCAAGTAAATAGCTCCACAACGTGCGCTTCTCCAGAGAAGAACGCCGTCTAGTGTCAGTTCTGAACGTATTGTACGGCAAACTGTCTCGAATCATTCCGGTAGGGAAAATTGCTTATTTTGGCTCAATCGATAATTGAGCCGTTTGCGTGGCTTGAGGGGTTGCCGCATTTTTGAAATTATCTTGCAACACTGACTATTTCCTCCGAACCAGTGCTAATTATGATACCAGACGCTGCGCAGGGGGCGGGGGTGAAATCCCCCGTCTTTTGATTCTCCGCAAACATGGTTTCTAGCGCCGCGCCTGTGTGACACCCTGGGTGGAATCATGAGTGTTGTGGACCCGAGACTCAACCGAGCTGGGCCTGAGGCACACAGAGCTCCTGGGCCCCCACTAGTATTGGAGAGACCCCCGCGGGGCCCCCTCCAGTACTACGCTGGATTGGGGTCCCGAGGCAAGTGCTTCGTGTGCTTCACCTAAGTGCGGCCCTGATGACACGAAATTTCAAACTGCTTTTTATACCCCGCTTTTTAACATCTTTTCTGTTCGATCATTGCAGAACACAATCAAATCAACAAAAATATTTTAGGAATCTGTAAGATGAAGAGAGTCGTATTCGCATTCCTCGCCCTTGTGGGGGTTACCCTAGCCGGAGTTTTCCAGATGCCCCTGACAAGAATTCATCCGAAACGAGCTATAGGTACTCGGCTAAAGGTAAGGAAACGAGCTAACTATCTGAAAGTAAAGGTAAATTGGATATTGTTTTGGTGAAATTTGTAAAATTTCGCCCAGGGGCCTATTTCATAAAACTGTTGAGAATTGAGAATTGAGAAATTGAGTTTGCTTGAGCACGCGAAGAATTGAGACTCACTTGAATTTCTTCACCAGAGTCTCAATTCTTCATGTGCTAAAGCAAACTCAATTTCTCAATTCTCAATTCTCAACAGTTTTATGAAACAGGCCCCAGGGTTTGTAAAATTCATGTAAAACATGGCGCTACTCTCTTCCCCTTAAAATCGAGCGCACCGTTCAGTTGTTTGAATTTTTCAGGAAAAATATGTATGCTGTTTAGCGAACATGTAGCAGCACAGATCTACCGACGTTTGGGGATTAGGAGCTAACCTTGTGGAATATGGCCAAAGGCCGAAAAATTTTACAGTACATTTCGAATCCGCCCTAATTTAGGGTGCGAACTCCCTCTCCCTTTACCGGTACCACCTGGCAGACATGTGCGCACCAGTATCAATCCACTGTAATGTAAATATCTTTCATAATAGCAGAATGGCTTTCAGTTTGTCCATCTACAGTAGTCGGTTAGCGGCCACTAAACGACACGGAAAATTATTATAGCCGCTTTCAGAGTTTTAATCGGAGCTGAGGAATTGAACCAGTTTTTTTGAAACAAGTTAAAGCTATAAATAGCGCAAATTTTAATAATGGTAATTTCTATAATGCCATAATACCGGAGTTATAAATAATCCCAATTTTAATATAAGATTTGTAGGAATCTCTGCGAATGTCGATGAGCAAAATGTCAATTAGGCAACGAGTTATCGACTCTGACGACACGGAATACATGGGCGTCATCACCCTCGGCACCCCTCCACAAGAGTTCATGGTCGTCCTCGACACCGGCAGCTCTGACCTCTGGGTGCCTGACAGTGCTTGCGGTATGAGCATAATCAGATTGAGTGAAATTTTGTGGGGCCGTAAACTAGTGAAGAAGGGTGGATTCCCTCCATTTTGCCTTGTTTCCTTTAGACCGTTGAATTTTCGAGAACGGAGCTGATTTTTGTGGACTGTTGCCCACTATGGTTTTGGGTCGGACATGGGGCTTTTCTGGTCAATTTTTAGAGGGGTTCAGATTTTCCCCTGATTTATAGTTCAGAGTTCCCCTCCATATATTTGTTCTATGAACTGAGATCTAGCCCGCTTCAGAGACCTGTTCGAGCGATAAGAACCGATACAGTCTCACGCAATCTTCGACATCTGTGAATATAATGGAAGAATGGAGCATCACCTACGCTGACGACTCTTCTGCAAGTGGTGTACAGGCAGTCGACACTTGCTGTGTAAGTTACTTTCGTTCGTTTGGAGTCCAAAGCGAATATAAGCAATCGGTACTTCTGCAAAAATATATCACTTGTTTTGTACTGTAGCTGTCATTGATGCTGCTATGGTAGGGGAATTCTCCTATATTGATACTATTACCGAAAAATGAACACCGTAATTATTCTTATAGCAATACCGGTCGCCCCGCATGTTAGAGCAATTTTTTGATTTTCTAACCGTGCTCTTATATCTGGGTTCGACTGTATTAGAGAAGACCGCACTTGTAGAGAGGGCCGTAACACAGGATAAATACGGTATAGGGGTATTGGTGAATAATCAGTACACTGGCTGATTTTGCGACCAGTACGCTAGTCCTGTTACTGATATAAATACTGTTTTTCTGTACTGACAGAGTATTGGTACAATCTGCGAGTACCAGAGTAATTGCTTATTACTTAAATATTGACTGCATTTAAATCACTTAAATCAATACCAGTAAAAATACTAGTTATGGAAAATAAAGTCAGGTCAACCCATGTGAATACTGGGTCCCTCATTACTTCAAGCGGTAGATTTTGTCTGCGGTTTAAAAAACAAATGCAAATATTGTTTTAGTCTGTTTAAACGTAATAAAACTGTTTAGTCAACTAATTTCAGCTTGGTGGTATAGACACACAACAGCTTTGCATCCCGATGACATCTTTCGGTCGAGCCACTGAAACGAGTGGCTTTAACACGAGCGAGGCCGATGGAGTCCTTGGGCTGGCTTTCGAATCGAACTCGCACTTGTACGTTGATCCGCCGCTAATCAACGCCATCAACCAGGTTGGTGAATCGAAATTACTTCCAGTATTGAAATATAAAAATATAAAATATAAAAATATAAAAAGTATTGAACATATCAGTAATATCGAAATTACTTCGAAATTACTGATATGTTCAATGCCTCGCACTTCCTCGTTTTCTATAACTGGGGAGTATTTCATAAAATTGTAAAACATAAAACAGTTGCAATCGCAATTCACAATTACGGTAAGTATGGTGATTGGTCAATTTTTCCATGGGATAACTGACCGATCATCGTACTTACCCGCAATTGCCGCAGTTTTGTTAAATAATCCGTGCCTATTATCAAAAGCAGTTTGATGCTGCTAAGTTATTCTTTTGAGGTACCAAGAAATTCAAAAATGAAGACGACTGATAGTTTTGAGCCACGTTTTCAGTGCACCGACAGATAAGTCGGTCTGTGAGGTGACCGATAATTAAGCATTTGTCAGATAAACAAAGTTTGTACTAGGTCGGAGACCAAGACGAGTACAAAATGCTTCATTCGTTTATTTGAAGCTATTCGCATTTCCTTTTTTGCAGAACCTGCTGGACAAACCAATTTTCACCGTTTTCTTGGAGCAGGCAGGAACAGACGCAAGAAAACGAGGTGGAGTGTTTACATACGGCGGTTTGGACGAAACTAACTGCGGCCCCATCATCGCATACCAGCCTCTCTCTTCGGATACTTACTGGCAGTTCAAATTTACGGGGTATGTTCGAGTTTTATTTTAATTTGTGTATGTATGGCTAACCATTAGGGCAGGATTACAGTATAGTTTATGGCAAGTATCAGATGTGGGCACTGGGGGTGGGTTGCGAGGATATCCCCTACGAGTGTGTCCTACCCGGAGGTCGCAGGTTAGGGGGTGATGAGAGTTATTCAGTGTATAATGGGGAACACAGTGGTTTTTTATTTTTTGGACTTTCAACATGATTTTTCGACTAAAGTTCTTCAAATTACATCAGAAATTCGACCAAAAATCTGTCCTCATGAGTGATATTGAAAAAAGGTAAGCTCTGAAATCTTCTACGTTTAGCATTTCTGCCGGCTCCTACGAGAGTACCAGCGGAAGCGAGACTATCTCTGACACGGGATCCAGCGATATTTATGGCCCGAAGGAAGTCATCGATGGCCTAGCGGATGCGGTCGGCGCAAATTGGGATTCAGAAAATGAACTTTATTTCATCGACTGTGACGCTACGCCAAACGATGTAGTTATCACCATTGGTGAACACAAGTATTACATCAACCATAAGAACTACATCTTGGAAATTAAAGTAACGGTTCTTCAGAATTTATGTTTGATAGAATAGCGCAAATGTAGCTGGTGCATGCAAAAGAGGTAGCATTGCATCTTTAGGGGGCATATAGTCATTGCTTCGGAGCGAACGAGCTGAAGAGTAGTCATAGTAATTTGACTGGATGGACTCTGAGTTATAAACCTTTCGCCCGAACTCAAATTATCGCATTTTCAGACATGAGCATGTATGCTTATATCTTTCGATATGGTTAGGGCAATATGTACGATCTGTTTTAGGTTTTTGTGTTGCCCCACTGCTGTACTAATCGGTGTGAAATTCTAGGATGGCAATAGGTGCAGGTTTGCCTTCGGCTCCATTTCTGATGGTTCCTGGATCTTCGGCGATCCGTTTATTCGAAGTTACTGCAATACCTACGACATCGGCGGAAGACGCATCGGCTTCTCGCCCGCTAATGGTGCTGCAAATTATTCAAGTGCTTACCTGCTCACTCTTCTACTTTTGTATTTCGCGCATAAATTCCTGCTGTAGAAGGGCGGAGCTATAAAGTCACGTGGGGTGCAAATATAATGGGTGGGGAGTAAAGTGATTGGCCGTTGTCCACGATGACAGCCAATCACCTTACTCCCCCCAGTCGATTTGCACTGCACGTGACTTTCTGGCTTCGGACTTGTGTGCAGCAAAGGCAATACTAACCACGTAAATGACTATTGGCATGAAAAGGCATTATTATGTGATACAGCAATAAATTGTTGCGATACACTCACTCTGACTTACTGTTGAACAATCCAACTCAGCGACGGGCTCTTTAGTGGCTATGACTGCTGCCTGAATTGCAGCAAAAGTGTCGCAACGAAAAGCGACGAGTGTCGTTTAACGCCTCGTGTGGCAATCGTTTTTCACCTGTCTCACACGAGAGTGCTGTCGTGGTCGTCAAAATTTGCTCCGTGAACGAATTTCTGCTGTGTTTTCGGATGAACGAGTACGGCTGTAACTGCGATAACGATAAAAGTATAATATTGAAGACAGTTCTTTGGTGTTTCTGACTTATTTCTATTCCTCAAGAATAATACCATAATGATGGTCACCTGGATAATACATTGGGGCGGTTTCATATCGCGTACTTATCGTCAAAAGTTTTCGATCAGGAACAAGAAATTCGAGATTGAATCATTTATTTTGTATTTTGATTTTGAAATAATTTGCACGCCAAAACCATGAATCTATTATATTTCCGGTGCATAATTGGTGTTTTTAAAACGAAAAGTAATGTTCATCTTTGCAAATTTGCCCACTGCGGTGCTTTGCACCGTGTCCTGTTCCTCGCGAAGAAATTTTGACTATAGTTTAAAGTCGTACTTAAGGGATATGCCTTAGCGTTGCGTGAAGTACGGTTTTAAACGAAGTACGCGAAATGAAATCGGCCCTTTGTCGTATAAAGTGAAACGGTAAACATAGCGTGGCAAAGTGGAACAGTAGTCGCGTCTCAACCTGTTGATTAATGGCGCGATCGCCTCTCTCTATACTCTTTGCGATACGATCAACTATGTAGACCACTGTTCGAATCTTCCTTTATCGATAGACCCTCCTGAAAGTGTAGTCGGGTGGTTCTCGATAAAATCGCGTCGCGTATATAGTCAAAATTTTTCTATCAGTAAGAAGAAAATCGAGATAGAATCAGGCAAGCTGCTCCAAAAGTTGATAGCACATCATTATTTTATGTTTTTGCACGATAAAACCAAGAATCTATTAGAACTGCAGTAAGAAATTGAGTTTTTGTCACGAAGAGTGAGGCTGATCTTTTACTCTGCGCCATTCACAACTGACCCTACGAAAACTTCGATGAAATAGAATATTGATTTAGTTTCCTAGTTGTGATTTGCTGCTGATGTATTTCAGTGTGTGCATCAGCGCAACAATGCTTCTTACTGCTTAATATTGCAAATCGAAGAATATTTTCAACAACTGTTTCTGTGTTAGCATGGCTGCAGCGAGCTCCACCTCCAAAAAGCCATGGATTCACAATTTACATAAGGTGCTCACGTTTTATCTTGTTGTCTGCTTGGTTTATGCGGAATTTCATACTGATCAAATGCAAGTTTATTGTGCTGTATTTGCGCTAGGCTTACTGATCCGTAAAAATCGCAACCCAAACAGTTTGGGCGGAAGCATTTTGCGTTCCAAATAATAACCCATGGGTTGGTAAGCGGGGTTGAATTTATGTGAAAGATAACCCGGCAGCTAAAACTCAAACAATTTCGAAACCTAGGGATCCTATGGTTTGCCAGCACTTCGCGCGGGTACATCTTAACCCGAGCGTCCTTCATACTCTCGTAAAATATCGCATGTTATTGAATGCCTGTTTAGCATGAATTTTTGTGCCCAGAGGTTTTAAGGGACCCTCGTCGAATGCTCGAAAAAAGTTTTATGAGGTCTGATTTGCAAGACATTTGCTGTGTAAGCTGTGTTTTATGATAATTCGTCGTTGATCATGCAAATTTATACTCAGGAGTCTTCGAGCGTGCTTAATCAAATACGTATATTTGATTTGGTGTCATTGAGATGCGACGCGTTCAACTAACCTAACAAAAACTGCAGGCACCGCTTCATCATATTGTGACACTAGACTCAATCGCTAATTTCGTTATCGGAGCAAAGTTCAGTGTGTGCAAATTGCAGCATTATCAAAACAGTAAACTTGTTACTTTTTAGGACGAGCCAGAATCGATCACTTATACTACGTGTGGACAAAGTATACCCATGAAGTTATTCCTGCGTTCCTGCCATGAGTTCAGGCCAGCAGAAGTACGGCTGCATTTTGTACCCGAGCATAGTGATGGCTGCTACTCGTTCACTAAGCGTCGGTCAAAAGATGATGGCGAATTTATTGATATCGTGCATGGATGCCATTTCGTCAATATAGCAAGCATATGCGAAAACGGTTTGCGATGCGAACAGAAAAAGACAACAGTCCGTTTCGGCTAAAAAGGGAGCAGTCTGGATGGGCTGCCCTGGATCCTGTAAAGAACGATGGAGATTTTCGCGTCGTATGGTTCGGCGCTAACGTCGGCTGCGAACCTCGACCACCGAGTCGATATGGCAACCTTCTTCTCCGAAAACGACTCAAGCACTACACCACTTCAGCGTGCAAGAAGTGCTACAATCAAAACTTGTCAGCATCGGGCAACGTTGATCTTGATCATGATGGCTGGCATTTCTTCTTCTGCGAACTCTACCAAATGAAGAATGAAATAGAGTCACGATTCCTTATATCTGGAGATTCGCAGTTGCCACATCGTCTCGCCCATCTCTTTTACCCAGGAAGACCAGGCGGCACATGGCATCTGGAGGACAGAAATAGCGGCCGATCCTTCACATTGACCTGGTTTTATTCACTCGAAAAAGGTGATGGATCTCCGTCAACACCGCTCAGCCATTCGGTCGCCTTCATGATTGACGTTGCTCCTTCGTTGAAGACGCTTGATCTAAGTCTCACGTCAGGTCACAACCGAGACCCATCGTCCCCTTACGTGCATTGTCTGAAAAAAGTGTATGAATACGGACCAGGCCAGATATGCCCGGACGAACTCAGTACCTTTAGTATCTATAATCCGAATTCTAAGCATACTATGAGACACTTTCATCGCATTCGCAAAGCGAATGGTACCTTGTTCAGATCCGTTTGATGAAGCGATAGAATCTGTGTGCATTTCTCCATATCTGCCGTAACATGTTGCGTAGCTGTTGTTTTTGATCAAATAAAAGCGACAAACGGCGATTAGCTTCGCTAGAGTTATACTGAGAATGTTTCACTTCATCAAAATGCAAACTAAGTCAATGAAATACTCCAAAGCAGCCATCTGCACCAGTGGCGTGCGCAGATCTGACCAATTGGTGGGGTTTGGGTCCCTGGACCAAGCAGTGAAAGGGTCTCTTTTTTACTTTTATCACGGCATTAGCGACCATTTTCAGAAAAAATTGGCAGAACAGCGGAGGGGCTCCCCCTTCTTGCCCCTGAGTCACTGCCCGCTTGGCCCTCACTATAACCTGGCCCTGCATGCAACTGTAGTGATAGGGAGGATTTTGCTTGTAATACCGACCGAGAATAAATGAACCAGCTTATTAGCAATGTGAGACGCCAACGATTTTTAATGTTGCAAGTGATGTATATTTACTGTAGAGAAAGCTATCGATAATCGCCTATCGTGGGGCAATTGTGGCCAATGATGTCATTTACCGAAATTGCGACATTCCAACGAAAAGGCTGTCGATAGTTGCCTAGCAAACATAGCACAGGAAAATGGGAAGGAGGCGGAACGAACGTTGTGGCAGCACAGACGCGAATGCGAAAGACGAGAGCGGCTGTACCGCATATGTAGCCCGGTGAGCAAAGAGGCCACGTCCGACAGACAGTTAATAAGTTAATTAGTCCGAAATGAGTGACAGTCACACTGGAATACTCGAAAAGTATTAGATAAAGGAGTAAGACAAGCGAGGTGATAGGCGACCAGAGAATAATAGGAACATAGCGATACACCCCCCCCCATAGCTGGAGTTGGCGCGAAAACTAGAGGCCTGGCATACATCTAGACCAGGCATGTGCACGGGGGTATGGCGGTATATATATACCCCCTAGAATACCCGCCATACCCCCCCTACGGCCAAACCCGTGCACATGTCTGTCACAGACGGTTCAATGGGAAACAATTTGAAACCTGTTTTACCTTTTGGGGCAGACAGGGGCATCCTTCCGAAAATCGGTAGGCAAGAAGTTCGCTTTATTTCAGGGGTTGTGTTGCACTACTGCATTACTAATTAGTGCTAACCATTGTAAAAAATAACCTAAAACCGAAGTATAAACCCGGCTTTATAGACCAGTTTTTGATTTGTAAGAATGTGGAAGTTCAAGTTGTGCTCAACAACGTTCTACACGTATCCTGTTTTGTGCACTTTAAACCTGAACTCACTGTAGTCCAAAACAATCGTGCCACCAACAAATAAATAGTTCCGCGCCTGTCCCGAAAAGAACGCCGTACTGTGTCAGTTTAACACATATTGAACGCCAAACTGTCTCAAATCATTCTGGTAAGGAACAATTGGCTAAATCGATAAGTGAGCCGTTTACGTGGCTTTAGAGGTTGCTGAATTGTTGAAATTATTTCTTGCAACGTTATTTCCTTCGAACCATACCTGTAAGTGGGAAGGTTGGGGGAGGTTAAATTCTACCCCCTCCTGAACATGGGCGAAAATTTTGGCCGATTTTTCAAATTTTAGATGCTGGTTTTTTAATCCAGGCAAATTTTTTCCTGAACCTCAACTTTCGAGTACTGTTACATTCATACCTGTAACCGGGGGGGGGGGGTCTAGGGGGGTCACCCCCCCCCCCAGCCAGGG
>JAQGAX010000639.1:0-15000 GCA_034698105.1 Plectus exinocaudatus
GCAGCGGTCATGGGGCACTGAATGCTCGTCAAAATGAGCAGTGCACCGGTGGGCACGATACTTCCGTCTTGCCTCTCACAATCAATCTGTTAAAAACTACCCACGCTCCTCAGTGTGTCGTAAAGACATGAATTACTTATGCTTCTATTAGCAAATGAAGCTGGGTTTGTGCTACAGCTTTATGTATGTTCCGGAGACTGTGATTAACAGTTATTCAATTTATTTAGCTGTTAATCAAAGCTAACTGTGAATTACATTTTTAATGTGACTTGATAATTACGTTTGGACAGAAATGGCGATGCATTAGCGGCCGGGGGAGGGGGAGGGCGTCGTGGACAGGGGCTTTGTCTCGGGTGTATGAGAATTTTTGAAGAGAAGGATGCCCTTTTAATTTGACGTCCATTTCATCCTGCCAAAACTCTTCGGACTGCCAATTTTCGCGATCTTTTTTTACTAAGCAAAAATTCTGTCGAAACACATTGTACTCTCCACTTATTTATAAAAAATTTCTGCACCCCCAGATGCTGGACCCCAAAGTTGCGAAACCTTCTGGGAGGGGGGTGCATAATCACAGGCCAGTGGCTGCCCAAAAGACACTAAGACACTAAGGAGCTTGTCCGAGTTATGCCAGGAGAAGAAGACGACCACCAAAAATAGGAACAAAACGCTCACCCCCAAACCATGAACATGCAGGCAGCAAATGTCCTTTACCGCTAAGTACTCGTGGAATAAAAGATCAGTTCCTCGACGAAAATAGATATGTCGTATTGCTTGCCAGCGATGAGCCCTTTTTGAATTTGGGTCGAAACAAGCAAAGTCTTGCGATGCGGTGATGCGGTCACTGTGCTCTAATAATGCATACCATTATGCCAAAAATAACTGGCCTTTTGAACCCTGCACTACTTTGAATAAGCACTAAACGTTCCGATGGTCCATTAAAATGCCAACGCCTCATTTACTTCTGTGTCCTTTGGCGAGCGCGACTCCTGTCTAAAAACAGAACCGAATCGCGCTTGAGCATCAAATTGAGATAACGAGCTGACGAAGAAGACCTTGTATACCAGTACATTATCCTTTGAAAACTTTTATTTGCATTCATTGAAAGACAAGATAATGGTTACCAAGATTCTCGGTACCAAGATTCTTGCGTCTTGCTTGTCATCATTCATCGCATTCTCGGCACCGAGATTCAGCTAGTTAGATTTTCACATGTATACCCAATTCCTGACGTCCAGTATTTACATTTAACAGAGATCAAAAATTAGCAAAGTCTTGGATAGTGCAGAGGCGTTGGTAGCAACATCACATGTTGATTTCGTAATGCCTGATAAGGCAAATAGCAGAACAGAGACAATGCAAGTACATAGCCTAGCAAATTAAGCGAATCAATGATCACTTATTCCGAATCATGCAATACAATTGGTACGAAAGATTTACTTATCAGCGATTGGTGAAACGAAGGTATCATTTCTTTGTGCCGGAACGGCGGGCAGCGAGCAACTCCTTCTTTCTGAAGGATCGTTGTGCTGGAGGAATGTTGGGCAACGACGAAGCTGAAGAACTTTCGTCATTGTTTGAGCATGAAGAGGGCGATCCGTTGTTGCTGATGCTCGACGACTCCAAATCGATTTGATGTTCAATCAGTTGACGGTTGGCTTTGCGCGTCTTCATGTTGGCGTAGAAGCCGAGCTTCATGCGATGAATGATGACACGCAAGACGAAGCGCCACAGGATGATGGCATTGTCGATTTCACCATCGGCAATTTCTTCCCGTTCGTGTTTCAGAGAGCGACGAAAGTGGAACAGCGTGCACTCCATGAACACACTCCAGTAATGCGTCCTGAATCCCAGATTCTCCTCGTGTCGCGCATGCATACGGCCCAAATTAACCAGTAGTGGTTCCAATTTTGACGGAGTGTCAAGCAGTTGAACCGTACTCTCTATTACCTATCGCAAGTGGTATTATTTACTTTTTTCACTCTTCGAAACTGTATTACCTGAATGAACCGAAGCGCATGGAAAGTAAACTCCTTGCTCTTTTTCTCTTTGAGTTCATAGTCGGTCTTCGGGAAGTTGAACATCAGCTTGGCGTCGGGACTTTGTTCGAAGATCATTTGAAAGATGCGCTCGGCCAGATCGTCCATTTCGCGACTGACGATCTCCCACGTATCGACAAGTAGTTGTTTCTCTTCGCCGCTCAGTAGATCTAGCCGCTCCAATTTGACCTGATCGTCCATGGCGCTGCAACGGACGATGGATATGACTCGTAGCGGCTTAACTGACTGTAGGGGACAGTAGAACCGGAAAGCGCGCATAAATTAAAGACCTTTATGGAGGTGGGTTAGGGTTAATGTCTGGGGCCAAACCCCTACATTCCCTGGTACAGGTTTGGTTACCCCTGCCAGAGAGCTAACCGTTGTACCCGTTGCTGGGCATTGAATGCTGGCCAAAATGGAGTTGGAGTCTGCAGAATCCTGCTTCCGTCTGGACTTTCACAGCCAATTCTGCTACAACCAGCCACTGTCCTACCCTTCGCATGTCGTAGGAACGATGAATTACTTATGCTTCTTTTGCTAAATGAAGTTAGGGTTGGCTACAGCTTTGTATTTGTTTATGAGAGTGTGATTAGAAGCTGTTCAATTTATGCAACTGCTGATCAGTGCTAATTGCAAGATAAATTATTTATGTGACACTGGATATTTCCAAAGATAAAAACCTTTATTACATCACAATGTTTATTGAAACGTGATGCTAACGTCCATACTGGATGAGAGATACACAGAATAGCCATTTCAAGCAACAGACACGGTGATTGACACATGTAAAGTGATGGCAATGTTCTAGAATCGCTCGATTAAACTTCCATGCGTGCCTGCCTATGTGGTCTTCTCCACCACCGTTTTATAGCTGCAACGAAAATGAATCCTTTCGCGAGGGTAAATTGTATCATCATGAACACATCAAGACCCAAATAAAATCCGAGCACATTTCCAACAGTCGCAGATATGGATTCAAACGTCCAGGCTTGTCGTTCTTCGAAAAGTTGATAGCCAAATTTGACAAATTGCAATTTGACACCTATAAACATTCACTTAGACGCCGAAAGCACAGGTAACCTGAGGTAGAGGAGGAAGATGTTAGTAGGGCGTAACCATACATCTAACAGGCATTGCTGTGACAGACGGGGGTCTAGGGGGTCGGACTCCCCCTGGCCTAATCCACCCCCGAGAAGGTCCAAACCCCCTGGCCTCGGACACCCGTTAAACCTATGCTACCAGGTGTCAAAAGTTAGGGTTCAAGAAAAAAATTGCTTAATCAGGTCAAAATTACCATAATCACGCAAAAAATATTGGCGAGAACTCAACAATTTGAATTTTTCGCCTGATAATGCAATTTTTTCTAATTTTCGGCCGATTTCCAAAGGGCTCTGATTTTTTTCTCGGGTTGAAGTAGTTCATGTTTTTTTCTTGGTTGGGGGACTAAGGTACCATAGAGGTCTCCCTACTTCCATGCACTCCCACTTCCTGAAAAGAAAAGTCCGCTAGGACGGCGTGATGGTTTAAAAATCTTTTTGACATCTTTTTCAGAAAAGTGCAAAATCTCTTAGAAAGCTGGTACAGCCTTGAAAATTCTTCCAGAACATCCTTAGCACTCGCCATACTTGTGGTTAAAATTTCAAGCCTGTATCTTACCCCTTTAATCTATTTATTTACCAATGAATTGATCGATAGTATTTTTACGATAAATTTTCGGAAATGGGAAAAATTTCAGGCTGTCAACCGCAAGCATCCTATAGAGCTGAGCTTGGCAGTTTTAAGCACAGCATTTCAGTCTCTACAATGTCATGTAGCTTTCAGAAAAACTGGTATTCACGCGAAACAGGTAGGGTGATCCTACGCGAATTCTCTCGTAAGATTTTAACCAGCAATTGACGGCACGCATTCTATTTAATGAAAATGTTCACCGAAACAAATAATTTTTGAGTCCCCCAAAAAAATGAAAATGGCTTGCTGGAAAAGAGATACTTCGACTCTCGGTCATAGTCTAATCATTTCTGTCCGGTTGATTAGTACCTGCACATTCAGACCGATAGTCTTCCACATCTAGCTCTTCTCGTCGTTTGAGGCGATAATCCCAGCGCTCGCACAAATCCATACATTCATCCATACATCCACTGTCATTGATTAAATTGAATTTCAGACAATAAAGATAATCTTTCATTGTGCACTCTCTTTGACCGTTTGGCGACAAATAAGACCAGCTAGTAGCCGCGCAGTTGCACAATTTATCGATTGATTTCACGCGACACTCCGCTCTACAAGTCTCGATGGAAACTCGTTGACTGCAGCTCACTTTTCCATTAACCACGACCGGCAGCGAACGATAGACCCCCTCAACGGTTACCGAGTAAAATTCCAGAGCACCAAACGTCAACGAAACATTCTTGTCGAAACTAATTGACGGTTCTATACCAGTCGCATTGCCAGACGAAAAATCGACAAAAATTCTTCGCTTGTATTGGTCATTTGTTGGATTAGGGAGTGGCTTATGATAAATAGCGAGAATGTAAATAAGTTGTTGTTCGAAACGCAAATGATAAAAGTATTTGTATTGCGCAAGTGGCAGTTGGTAGCAAATGCCGTGACTACTGACGCTTGTTGTTTCACGAGTGCCTTCAATTGTGTGCACATTATAAGGATTAAACAAATTGCCCTGATTACAGCCGACAGTTAAAAACTCTCTTAGTGTAAGCCCAAACTTCCGCCTTAGCTCGTCAGTTGTGATGTTCAATCGTCGAATATTATCCTCCAATAGTAATTGTGCTTGGTATAAATCGTCACCAGCCAAAGCAGCATCTTGGAGACGGGTCAGCATATCGGTTTCGACGCCTGCTTCACTATCAGTCAAAAACACCAAGTAAATGTGCACTATATGAAAAATTGCATTGGACCATGAACCCGCAAGGAACTCTTCTTTTGAACCACTATAGTTTCCAAAATAATGGGCAATTTCATTTTGTAAACTCGTGAAATTAGTTTGATTAAGTCGTTGATCAAGTTCACCGATTTTCAAAGAAAGACAAATTGTCGAATTTGGTAGAGACATGTTCCGTTCTATTAGCATTGGCGTAAATGGCACTGCTTTGTAACTATTATATTGATCAAGAAATTCTATGCCCATTTTGAGAGTGAGTGAGCCAAACACGATCACCAGAAGCAGCTTAGCGAAGTTCAGTTTTAGCCAACTAACGACGCCTTTTATGCGTTCTTGGCGGCAATATTCGGTATTCGTAAGTTTTTGTGCGCGACTGTCATCGGTATCCTTCGGTGTAGTCGTTTTGTATGGATTTATGCATGAAATATTTTTGATATTGCCTATAATTGTCAGAATCTTCGACGTCAAGTTAAAAATATATATAGAAAGATGAAAAAAATCCAGTCCTAAAAACAATCCTATGATTCCCCCAAATGCGCCCAAAAAAGTTTCTCTTGTCCATCTCAGTTGTTCCTCAACTGCAAGATATTGAAGGTGTTTCATATAAAATTGAATCGTCGTTTTATTGCCATCGTAGTATAGCGATTTGGCGTAGAACATATATTTAGTGCGCGTGCACAATTCGTAGCAACCACCTTGACACTCACCGTCAGCAAGTCCGTCAATATTCAAGCAATTATAATATCTGCGCAGATCGCACGCTTTTTCATTGGAATCCATCAATAACTCCGGCCATGTAACAGCGGAACAATTGCATAAACTTTTTATGTATTGAAATCGACACTTAGATATGCATTGTTCGGTCGACAAAATTTTACTGCAACTGTTTTCTTTTTCATCGCCGAGAGTTCGAAAAACAGAGACAATTTCTAGCTCGAAGCTGTTTGCATGATTCAAACGACCTCGTGCAACTTGCCCAACTTGAAACAAATCCTGCCAATACCTCTGTCGAAAGTCCAGCGTCACGTAATGCTCATAACGCTCATTGACCTAAATTTGATGGTGCTTTAAGGAGTTTTTTCGATAAAAAAATGTCGTATGCTTAAATGAATGTCGAAATATTCAGTTACGCTTCTGAAAATTAGGCAACTTCTCTTTTATTAACGTATATATGCTTCGTAGATGCATGGAATCAAGCAACCGTCACCCCTCCAATATGGTGACGCACAAATGTAATTTTTCCTGGAGAAGTTCGCCTACGGTCTAAGTATTTTTACACTGCGTAGTGTTTCACAGTTCGCAATCCGAATTTAAAAGATGTCGAAGCAACTTGCTTCGAATATTCAATATCAAGCGTTGAATTTGCAGCGACCATAAGCAAAAAGAGCAAATTTTGCGTTTAGTGACAGTCATAATTGGAACCAGAAGGCTGTATGGGGGTCGGACTCTCTGACCTACCCCCTCCCCTTCACCAGAAAAACATTTCCATCGCATAGAGATGAACATTTTTTCGCAATTTTCTGAATTCGCGCCAAAACTCGACATGAAGGTACCGTACCCTCTCCCCGAGAAGATACAGACCCCCAACCTCAGATGTCAGTTGCACTTGGGGCCTGTTTCATAAAGCTGTTGAGAATTGAGAAATTGAGTTTGCTTTATCACGCGAAGAATTGCTCAATTCTTCGCGTGATAAAGCAGATCTCAATTCTTCGCGTGATAAAGCAAACTCAATTTCTCAATTCTCAATTCTCAACAGCTTTATGAAACAGGCCCCTTTGGTGAGATTTATGCTTTGACAAGCGCGCAGATATAAATTTAATACAATGCTAAACGTACAAGAACGTAAAGTTTGCGTTTTAAGGCAAAAAGATAATTTTTGAATTATGACCTCCATATTTAAGACACGCTTTTTCTAACGATCGAACTATTCCTTCACGACGTTGGCATTTTTGCCGTTTTTTTCTCCGATTTAGCTAAAATTGACAGATACGGGGTAGTGTTGACGCTGATCACGAATCCGGGGTCAATATTTCGAAACATTCAAAATTTCGAAATTTAGGGCCTAAAAATGTTTTTCGCATGCAAATTTTTTTGTATTTTTCAAAAATATCGAAAATGTAACAAACTATATATCGTTTGAAAGCCCACACAAAGAACTACCTTTTGGTTTAAAAAACATCAAAATTAATGATTGTTTACAATTTTGGCACCAGTTTGAATTTTTTTATACTGTGAAAATTACGCGTTTTTCTCCTCCAGTTTTCCGGTATCTAACCAGAATAGGCACATACCCGTATGGGGTTAAAGTGCTAGTGTTTCTCTATCAAATGACCCATAATCCAAAAAATTTTAGGTGGAAGCCGATACTTTTTATTAGAGCCGAAAGTGGTACAGTAGGGATATTTTTAATGCATCGCTTACCAATGCCGCTCATTTTACCTTTATAATAAAGTGCCAAATTATCTCAATTTTGTTCTTCCGATAGCAAATTTTGAGCTCTATAAGATGGCGTTTGTTTAAGAAAAATTAGATGAAAAGTAAGAGAGTTATGCAGGATTATATAGAATGCGAGTGATTGAATATGTATCAATTGATTTGTTTTCTACTCTAGTTTGCTGGTATCTAACCAGAAGTAGGCACATACCTATATAGGATGAACAAGCGCGTTTTTCTCTATCGAAATAGACATCAAACGAAAAAATTTCAGGTGGATGCAGAAACTCGTTTTTGAGCCGAAAGTGAAACTATAGGGTTACTATGAAAACAGGTGCTTTCCATCCGAGCGGCTTTCAAATTTCTAATAATCAAGTCTCAATCGCTTGCATTCTATGTGAACCTGCGCAATACTTTTCTTTTTCACAAATTAATGTGAAGCAAGCGCCATCTTATAGAGCTCTAACGGTAGTTTTAATGCAAAAAGATTTGACATAATTCAATGCTCTATTAGAACCACATGTCAATTTTAGCTAAATCGGAGAAAAAAACGGCAAAAATGCCAACTGTAGTTCGACAGTTACAAAAAGCGTGTCTTAACCTTCCTTTTTAACCATTAGTCTTCGTAAAATATAAACTGAAATAAACTGCATCTTCGTGGATGTTACTGCCTACTCTTAATTTTTTTAAATAAATTTTGTATTACCGTTTGTAGTTGTGATTCCGAAGTTTGAACAATAATGCTGCTTTTAGTTGTCAATGGATGATCGTCAAGGTCAAATTCAAAGCAGATCTTCCTGTAGTCTATAAAAGGGGTTCTGACCATGCTCACGTTTCTATCCATGATGCTGGTTAACATTGTTGATCGATGAATTACGGAGAGCTCCAGGACAGAAACCATCTGCCTTCCGAACGCCTGCCTCAATTCGTCTATTGACGCCTCCAGCGACTGTAATTTTTCCTCTAGCCATACCATGGAATAATTTACAAATTCGGCTTTGTCCGGTTCCAATGAGCCAAAAAAATTACCGTTGTCAATAAATGTTTCGCTGCTCGAAAAAACGGCTAAGTAAACGTGCACTACATGCAGCATTAAATATTTTATATCATCTCCATAGAACGACCATACATTATCAAGGAAGTCATCCTTCGACATATTTGTCTTTAGGAAATAATTCTTCACGGTTTCATAGTAAATTTGTTGTTTAAGGTCATTATTCAAATCCTCGTTATATTGGAACGGATCCAATTCCTGCGTTAACAATGGCAAGCAGAGTGCCATATTTGGCAAACGTATAGTCTTGTTGAACATAATTTCTAACGACGATAGAGGCGGGTCATTTTGAAATTGTTGATAAAATCGTATTGAATACTTTGTTGACATCGCGATAAAAGTTATATAAATAGTTGACCAGAAGATAAATTTAAGTTTTAATCCTCTTGACGACAAAAATGAAGTTTTTTCAGTGTTTATGTTTAATATTGACATAATGCCACCAACGCGAAGCGGCAATAATTTGAACATAAAAGTTCTAGTCTTTGGGATAGCTTTGTCATCATGAACAAGGTTTCCCATTGTCTCAGCTGGTATTGGCAACGTAGTCGATATTGTCCTTAAAACGCTGCTAATATTAGTAAACTGGAATAGTCAACCGATTTGGTTTCCCGCTTTAATATCGGAACCAAACAGCTTTGAATCTGGTGTCAAGAGCATATTGCTGCGAAGATTTTGCGTCCAGAACTATCTAATTTGGTTTAACCACCCGACTAATAATTCTGTAATGTAATTCTGTAATTCTGTAATGATTAACTAATGAAATGAAAATATCAGAGTTTGCTGTTAAAGCATTTTACTTTATTGAGACGACACGGATGAGCGCAGGCTTAGCAGTTTTCAATTTGATGATTCGATCAAAACATGTACACGCCAGGCATTATGGGGATATTTATCTTTTCCATTTTGATCGTTTACTCCACCACTACGAACATGTACATATTGCAAACAAGTACGTGTACTCCTGTTCTGGAAATAACCAGCTATTGTACCTCATCTTACTTTTCTCTGTGATGACTACATTAAATTAAATTCTGTATGGTACATTTACAGTATATTCGTTATGCAATGTCCATTTGAGCAATTTTCGTCGCAATCCGATCAGTATCAATCAATCAGCGTCTATTCGACATATTCAAGATGAGCGTTATTGTGAGCGATGCAGGAGCGGGCGCGATCGGGATGAGCGGGCTGACTTTGCGAGATCTGATTGCGATGAAACTTCGCACAAGTGTACATTTTATAGACCGGGTATATGTAAACAAAATTTTGTAGAATTCGGTCATCGCAGTGAAATTACTTCTTAGCTTGTTACTTCTAGAAGACCCTATACCCCTTGGCAGTCAGAATACAGTGGATGTGGGCTTGTTGTCAACGCAGCCACAGAGAACAAGAGCAGAAAATTGGTGGGGTCATAATGATATTAGTGACGTCACCATTACTATATTTCGAAACTTAGACCGGATAAAAGAAGAGTTTGGTAAGAAAGGGAAGTAATAAAATCCTCAGCTTTTATAATTTTCGGTGATAAAACTCCCTCCACACTCTGACCCGTGGGTTTGTTTGACGCACGGAACCACAGCTGTAGTTCGGTGTAAATAAACCTAGATCAGGTAAATGCGGTACTGTATTTCGCCAAAATGACCCCCCAGACATTTTGCATCCTTCTGAAATTTTTACCAGAGATTCAATCCCTCCTGAAGGGTACATAAACCCGTAACCCCCCCCCCCGCCCAAGTCTGCAGTGCTGAAGTAGAATCAAACTTGCTTTGATGTCATCGACAGGATTGTAGTTATCATCTTCGTTTTCTTGCAGCAAATGAAATATCCAGAAATTAGTATCGCTGACGTCATCTGGACGATGTTGATGAAATGCAGTCCCAACCAAAGACCGATTGCGCCTCCAAATGCTCCCAAAAATGTTTCCATCGTCCAAGTAAATTGTTCTTCGAAGACCAAATAGTCGAACGCAGCTATTAAAATCTCCATATCGAGTGAAATAAGAGAACCATTTGTCACGTCCATTAATTCTTCAGAGGTATCAATATCAAAAGTAAAAATTTTGCATGCCACGTAGCAATTTTTTTCGCAGTTATCATTATAATTAATATCGCTTGTGTTTATACAATTCAAATACTGCGACAACTGACATTCTTCTTCATCCTTCATTGTGATCATTTCGAGCCAGACCCACGCCGACAGAAAATTTCACGGTACACTTACACAGAAGGAAACGAAATCATACATGAAACAGGAGACGAAAGTTGGGGAAGGGCACAGGAAAAAATTTACATAATCAGGCTTAAAATTTTGGAACAAATATTGCCTGATTATGCAAATTTTTGAAATTTTGGTCGATTTTCAGACGGGGGTTCGGGTATTTTTCTCGGATTGCGGGGGGGGGGGGTTCAGGGTTTTTCTCAGACTGCAGGGGGTTTAGGTTTCCAGGTTTTTTCTCGTGTTGGGGGAACCAGCCTACCCCCAAACTACCCCCACTCAAATGTATGAACCAAATGATTTAAAAGATGCCCTTTTTTGAGAACAGACTTA
Organism: Plectus exinocaudatus; assembly: GCA_034698105.1. NCBI lineage: Eukaryota > Metazoa > Nematoda > Chromadorea > Plectida > Plectidae > Plectus > Plectus exinocaudatus. The sequence goes on from JAQGAX010000639.1 coordinate 10,973, forward strand.
ACTTTCTTAACTTAACGTTAAGAAAGTGAATGTTCACGATAACGTTAGGAAAACGTTCTTCAGCTACGTAAAAACTTTCAATTTCGCACAAAATTTTGAATTTCGGATTGTTTTTAATAATTTGTGCATCAAACAATAAAACTTTCACCGGCCTTTGGATTGATGATGTACATCTGCGTTTTTTCCGTCTGATTTTGATCAATATATTAATGAAAACCAAAAAATTATCCCTAAAATCGACTTTTAGGCCCAGTATTATTTCAAATTTTGTAATTCTGAGGTTTTATTCGGAATTGGAGCAAAAAACTACCCCATACATCCAAGATACTCTGGGCAAAAATGCCAGACCTAATTCAGTTCTCAGAAAAGGCCTTAAAATGAAAACTATGGTTGAGAAGTTCAACCCGAACGTTTATGATTTTCTCCCAGTTTCCGTTCATTCTAGTGGTCTGGTATGTGAAGCTCAACCTAAATATTGAGGGTCTAGCTTGAAATGAATAATCTATCTACCATTGAATTCGTGAAGGAAAATGAATCTTCAAGCAGTGGCAATGATGCAGAACAATTGCACTTGTGACGAATAAACATCTGTCTACAGACCGACAAGCAGGTGCCGAAGGACTGGATTTCACTGCAGTGCGTTTCTCCATTGACTTTTGGCAGTACTCGATTTTCAGAAACGATACTAATTGTTGCAAAGACTTTTTTTTTGCTGAATACGATTCGAAACCTTTGATTGTCTATGATGCTTTCTGCGGAATCGAAGTGAAAATTAGTATGACCTTGAAAGTCGAGTATTATTCCATCTTCTAATTTATAAGAACTTCGTTTTGTCAATGGAGACGTAACAATAATATTAAAGCGATTTCTGATCCCTCGAGTCAAAGTATATCGATTTAATCTCATTAGGTAGCAAATCTGAAACATTTTGCTTTAATTAAACCCAGATGAAACAAGCAACACCAAACGAAGTTTTAGTTTTTTGTAAATTTAGAACGAAGTAACTCTAGGATAAAGTCATACGAATCAGAGTGACTAGTCGTGTCGACAGACTCGGTTCATTAATGTACAGTAGCACTACAATGGATGAGTCAATCTTTGGTTACTTAACCATATTATCGAATTTTCTCGAAAATAAGTACAGGGCTTATTGAGGAGAAACGTTTTTTGTGCCCTTCAGAGGATATTGGAAATAAACCCAGGGCTTATTTTCGATATACTGTATGCTACATAGTGCAGTTTCGATGAAATAACAGTACATGACATTGAACTTGTAATTTAAGCAGGTCTTCACTGCTGAAAGGTATTAAATGACAGTATTGAAGCGTTAAAGCCTAGTTTTCAAAAGAATTTCGCTATTTTTTGTCAAATGCTAGATTATTTTCCAAAAAAAATGTTGCAAAAATGTTTACTCTTCTTTCTGTTCATCGAAACAAATTTTAGCTCAAAAAATAAGCTTAAGGCTTAAAGTATTATGGATAAGACTTTCGAAAATCCGGTATGTTAGTTTTTACTACCGTACCCTGTAAAATAAAAAAAAGAGCACGGTCGGGCGTTTTGGAGGATTCATCCAGGATACAGGATTTTGCTATGACATTGAAATGAAACAGTGTCTTTCGTTGAAATTGAGAAAAAAGTAGCACGAAAACAGATTTCGAAGTGTTTTTTCTTTCCCTCCATTAGAAGAAACAGTATTAAAAGTACTATACCGACACCAGTTACGTTCTGCATAAATTTAGCAAAAATTGGATTAAATATACAGGGTGGTCCATAAGTAATTACGCACCCTCTCTAACTTTTCAATGCGATGAGCAAATTCAATGAAATTTTGTACACATATACCCGGTTATGAATTGTACATTTGAGCAAAGTTTCATGGTAATTGGATCAGTTTTAGCCCGCTCAGCTGATCGCATCTGCTCGTGCATCGCTACCAATGGTGCTCATTTCGAAAATCTCAAAATAAACACCGACTGACTGAGATCCATCCGATTGCGATGAAACTTTGCTTAAATGTGCATTCCATAGCCGGATTTAAGTAGGCAAAATTTCATTGAATTTGGTCATCGCTGGGGTGGCAAGTGTTTCCCTAGTGTTTTCTGGTGTTTTCCTTCTCTAAATTTGCCACCCCTCTAACTTTTCCCATTTTCTCTAACTGTATGTACATTTCAGATTTTTGTGAGCTATGCGACATTTTCTGTCGCACTATGATCAATTTTCGAGGAAAAACAATTGAAATTCGTTCATTTTCTTCAATGTAGAGGTGTAACGGTTCCAGAAATAACGGTTCTTTCGGTTCCGGTTCCGGTTCTCACGATACGGTTCTTTTTGATACGGTTCCGGTTCTCATGATATGGTTCCGGAACCGGAACCGTTACACCTCTACAATGGACATCTGCAATAGAAGCTTGGTTATTCGCGACCATAAAATGTTCAATCCGAAAAATCATCCTGGGACGCTTTTTTTGAGGGAGAAAAAATTTCTATCGAAACCTTTCGAAAAAATCCGGTATGCTGACTCACGACGAACGTACGCACCCTACGAAATTTCCGGTATTAGCTCCGGGCAACGGGCGAGATGTGAATTAGAGTATGAATGCGAGGTTCTACAGTTGCAATAGAATCAGACCAAACCAATCAATCAAACCGAAATAATGGGAGGGTCTAAATTGCCTTTACGCAGTAAATTTTTCCATTAGCGTACGACTACGATAATGTCAGCAACATTGTTTTACGCGTTGATGAAAAAATTAACCTACCCCATGTCGACTGGTGAATGTGACAAGGCTGAAATCAACGTCAGTGACATTGAACTCCAGCGTGTAGTTCTTTAGAACCACTTTCAATGAATATTCCGCTGCAATTTCATGCCCAAATCTCAATCGTAGTTCATTTTTTGTTACGCTGATCGTTCTGATTCTCTTGTCGAAATCAATTATTGCTTGCATTGTTCCCTCTCTTTTACTCAAATCCAAATTGATCTGCCAATCATCCAAAATTTCATAGCTGTCCAGAAACGATAGATAGAGGTGAGCGATACAAAGAATCGTTTTAGGCCACCGTATTTTATTATTCAAAAGATGTACTTTTGAAAACACATTATCTTCCAATTCTTTGGTGAAATTGCTCTGATGAAATGTGGTCAACAAATTTAAGCGCCATAAAACGGGAAGCGGCACGCAAAGTGTGCATGGCGGTAATGTCACAGATTTATTAAACTGAATCGACAATTGCCAAGACGTGCTCCCAACAGCGTACTCAAATATGATTTTACTGCTCGTACTTACCGTCATGTAACTGAGCAAACAAACAAGAATTACGTTCCAAAACACTTTTGAAAATATCCATTTCATTACAAATGTTCGCGACGATTTTGATCCATCCATATTTGTTTCTGGAAAATATCTTTTCTGATATTAAGCTAGAATATTAATATGGTAACGCAGGGTCAATCTTGAAGGCGATAAATCATACCCACCCAACCAGACATGGGCACCGATTTGGGCTTGGGGGGGTTATGGTCGACTGTCTGGGGGGTTATATAACCCCCCCAATAGGATTACCAAAGGGCTTGGGTACCTTATATAGCAAAAAAATTTTTCGCCCCGTCTTGGTGACCTTTTTTCTAAAAAAAAGGTCTTAGTCGCCAGGCCAATTTTCGGTCTCCGAAAAACACTGTACTCCCCCCTTCTCATTGAAATTTTTCTCATAACCCCAACCCATTTTTCCAAATTCTATCGAACCCCTTGGGGGTTACACATCCCCCACGCTATTGGCAACATTTTCTTATTTCTGGTGCCGCAGGCAAAAATTTGACATTCATAGGAATCTATCAAGCTGCCTAGGTATTTGATGTACAAGAGGAGCGCGAGGAGCTGGCCCCCAAACCGGACAAAAATGGGCTTGAGAGCCGCAAGCCCTCTTAGGTTTTCGGCCGAAGGTCAAAAAATTTGCGGTACTTCAGAGATTTCGAAATTTGATTTATTTAGGTTTTCGACCTGCGAGTTCCCCATCCTTGAACTCCTGGT